>SJYT01061858.1:0-43896 GCA_006410635.1 Cephalophus harveyi
AAAGAAAGGTACTTGTGGTAAGTAAAAAAGCAGGTTGCAAACACATGTGTTACACACATACTTACATATGGAGAACATATCAAGATGCTTTATCTCGGTGGCAGTAGTTATGCAGGTGCTCTGTTTTACTTCAGTAACTTTATATTTTTTAAATTTTCTTTTTCATTTTTTAATTTTTTATTGAAGTATAATTGATTTACAATGTTAGTTTAAGGTGTATAGCAAAATGACTCAGTTATACATCTATATATCTATTCTTTTTCAGATTCTTTTCCCTTATAGGAAGAGAAGATACAAAATATTGAGTATAGTTCCTTTTGCTATAGAGTAGGTCCTTGTTGGTTATCTATTTTATATATGAGTGTGTATATGTTAATTCAAAATTCCTAATTTTTCCCTGCCCCCTTTCCATTTTGATAACCATGTTTGTTTTCTATGTCTGTGAGTCTATTTCTGTTTTATAGATAAGTTCATTTGTATCTTATTATTATTTTTAGATCCCACATACAAGCAGTATCATATGATATTTGTCTTTCTGTTTCTGCCTTACTTCACTTATTACTGTAACCTCTAGGTCTATCCATGTTGCTGTAAATGTTATTATTTCATTCTTTTTTTGTAATATCTTTGTTTTCTACATCTGTGACTCTGTTTCTGTTTTGTAAATAAGTTCATTTGTACTATTTTTTTAGGTTGCACATATTAGTTATAACATATATTTGTCTTTCTCTGATTTACTTCACTCAGTATGACAGTCTCTAGATGTATCCATGTTGCTGCAAATGGCATTATTTCATTCTTTTTTATGGCTGAATAATATTCCATCACACACACACACACATACCCCACATCTTCTTTTTTTGATATTTATTTATTTGACTGCACTGGGTCTTAGTTGAGGCTTGCAGGATCTTGACTATGTCACACGGGATCTTTTGATTGCTGCACCTGCACTCTGAGGTTGTGACACATGGGCCCAGTAGTTGCGGTGTGCAGGCTCTTTAGTTCTGGTGTGTGGGCTCTGGAGCACAAGGCCTCATTAGTTGCTCTGCAGTGGGAATCTTAGCTCCCTGACCAGGGATCGAACTTATACCCTCTGCAGTGGAAGCATGGAATCCTAACCATTGGAACACCAAGGAATTCCTTTCATCTTTGTTTTCTTTCTCTAGATTGCTTTAGCTATTCAGGGTCTTTTTTGCTTCCATGCAAATTTAAAAAATTTTTGTTCTAGTTGTGTGAAAAACGTCATTGCTAATTTGATAGGGGTTGCATTGAATCTGTGGATTGATTTGAGTAGTAGTATAGTCACTTTAACAATATAGATTCCTCCAGTCTAAGAATGTGGTATATTTTTCATTCTGGTTTGTGTCATGTTTGATTTCTTTCATCAGAGTCTTACATTGTTCGGAGTTCAGATCTCTTTACTTCAATAGATAAGTTTATTCCTAGATATGCTTTTTGATGCCATGGTAATTTAGGTGGTTTTCTTAATTTTGCTCATTTTTTGTTGTTAGTGTGTAGAAATGCAACGGATTTCTACACTGTTAATTTTGTATCCTGCAGCTTTACCAGGTTCATTGATGAGCTCTACTAGTTTTCTGATAGCATTTTTAGGATTTTCTATCTATAGTACCATGTCATATACAAAAAGTTTTACTTCTTTCTTTCCAATCTGGTTTCCTTTTATTTCTTTTTCTTCTCTGATTGCCATGGCTAGGACTTCCAAAACTATGTTGAATAAAAGTGGTGAGAGTGGACATCCTTATCTTCTTCCTGATCTTCGAGGAGATGCTTTCAGCTTTTCACCATTGAATATGATTTTAGCTCTGTATTTGTCATATATGGCCTTCATTATGTTGAAGGAGTTTCCCTCTATGCCCACTTTCTGGAGAGTTTTTTTTTTTTTTTTTTAATATAAATGGGTGTCGGGGACTTCCCTGGTGGTCCAGTCGCTAAGACTCTGCAGTCCCAATACAGGGAACCTGGATTCCATCCCTGATTGGGGAACTAGATCCCACATGCTGCAACTAAATAGAAGGGCTGCAACTCAAGATCCTGTGTGCTGCAGCTAAGGCCTGGAATAGCCAAATAAATAAATGGGTGTTGAATTTTATCAAAAGCTTTTTCTGCATCTATTTATATATATATATATATATATATATATTTAAGAGGGTTAGAAGGTACCAGACTGGCATGTGAGTGGCTTCTCTGTCTGACAGAGTCAGTGAAGGCCCCACTTAAAATGTAAGGTGTAAGCAGAGGTCTGAGGAAGAGAGGAAGTATCTGGACTATATTGGAATATCATATGGTTTTTATTCAATTTGTTGCTTTGGTATATCACATTGATTGACTTGCAGGCATTGAAAAACTCTTGAATTCCTGGGATAGATCCCACTTGATCATTGTGCATGACTTTTCATGTATTATTGGATTTGGTTTGCTAGTTTTTGTTGAGAATTCTTGCATCTATGTTCATCAGTAATACTGGTTTGTAATTTTCTTTATTTTTTTGGCATCAGTGGCCT
Source organism: Cephalophus harveyi (assembly GCA_006410635.1). Classification (NCBI taxonomy): domain Eukaryota; kingdom Metazoa; phylum Chordata; class Mammalia; order Artiodactyla; family Bovidae; genus Cephalophus; species Cephalophus harveyi. The sequence goes on from SJYT01061858.1 coordinate 2,526, forward strand.
CATAGAATTAGTATGGAATGGGAGTGTTCCCTCCTTTGCAATTTTTTGGAATAGTTTCAGAAGGATAGGTGTTAATTCCTCACTAAATGTCTGATAGAATACATCTGTGAAGCCACCTGCTCCTAGACTTTTATTTGCTGAGAGTTTTAAAATCACTGATTGAATTTTAGTGCTTTTAATTCATGTGCTCATATTTTTCTGTATTCCTGGTTCAGTCTTGGGAGATTGTCCCTTTCCAGGAATTTGTCCGTTTCTCCTAGGTTGTCCATTTTATTGACATATAGTTGCTTGTAGTATTCTCTTATGGTCCTTTGTATTTCTGTGGTGTCAGTTATAACTTCTCCTTTCTCATTCCTAATTTTATTGATTTGTACTCTCTCCCTTTTTTCTTTAAGTCTGACTAAAAGTTTAATCATCTTATTTGTCTTTTCAAAGAAGCAGCTTTTAGTTTCGTTGATCTTTTCTATTGTTTTGTTAGTCTCTGTTTCATTTATTTCTGCTTGGGTCTTTATGATTTCTTTCCTTCTACCAACTTTGGGTTCTGTTTTTTCTTATTTTAGTTGTTTCAGGTATAAATTTAGATTATTTGAGATTTTTCTTATTTCCTCATGTAACATTGTATTGCTATAAACGTCCCTCTTAGAACTGCTTTTGCTGTGTCCTATAGGTTTTGGATGGTTGTGTTTTTGCTTTCATTTGTCCCTAGGTATTTCTTTTATTTCTTCAATGATTTTCTGATTTCTTCTTTGATTTCTTCAGTGATCCATTCGTTGTTTGGTACCATATTGTTTACCTCCATGTGTTTGTGTGTTTTTGCAGTTTTTTTCTTATAGTTGATTTCTAATCTATGCATTGTTTGGAAAAGACACTTGATATTATTTCAGTTTTTAAAAATTTACTGAGGCTTGCTTTGTGGTCCCACACATGATCCATCTTGGAGGGAAGCAGGTAATGAGAAAAAGAAAAACTCTGTCTTATGTCCTGATTCTTGCCTTCAAGTATAGATGTATGAGGATGTGAAGCTTGGAGTGGCCATCGTCGCCAGCTGATAATGATGAGAGGCCAGGAGAATCAAACACTAACCCACAGCCCTGTCTCCTTTCCTGTGAGATGTAAGACATACCTGTGTCACATAAGCTGTTGCTTTGCGTCCCCTGCTGCTATAGCTGAAGTCATTCTTAACAGATACAGGCAATATGGAGAAGCACAAAGTTCTTGGCAGCCTTTGAGCTTTGCAGATCCACAGCACTACATACTGCAACCCGTGAAGTGTCTGTGTGGCAGTGAGGGGCCACAGGCAGTGAGGCTGGACCACACTTTTGAGAGGCTTGTGAGTGGAAAAGAGTAAGATGACATGGATTCCTGAGGGACGCATGAAGATGTTTTCTATGCCACTGATACTGTCGTTGGCTCTGGCAGAAGACCGAGGCGGGACATACTGAATTTTCATTTAGGCACATAATAGGTGCTCATCAAATAGTTGTCTTTATTCCATGAGGTCACTCTTGGAGATATTGTAATCTTTGAGTATACTTTTAGATGTTCCAGAGGTATACTGGTCTGCAGACTTGTCCTTGATGGCTGTCCTTGAAAGCAGTAGAATCAGTGGAGAGGACCCTGGCTTTGGAGTGAGACTGAATCAGCTTACTTGCTGTAAAACCTTGGGCTGAATTTCTGAGTCTCAGGTTCCTCACCTATAAACGGAGATAAGAATATCTACCTTATAGTTTTGCTATGAGAAGTAAACGAGATAATGCATGAAAATTACTGGTACACGGTAAGCGCTGGGAAAACTGGAATGCTCTGTGGTGGGCCACTACAGGTTGCCCTTCGAACATCACTTCTTGTTCCTTCTTCCTAACAGAACACCCTCTTTGGTCCAGATGTCTCCCCCTCCCTGATGAAAAAACCCAGGCTCAGCTTAAGTGACATTTCTGAGGTCTCATAACCTAGTAAGTATCAGAGACAGTACTTGAATCCAGGTGTTCTGACTTGCAGCCTATTGTTTTTTTAAATTTATGTTTATTGAAGTATAGTTGATTTACAATGCGTTAGTTTCCAGCATATAGCAAAGGGATTCATATATATATATATATATATATACACATATACATATTTATATATATTGTCCATATTCTTTTCCATTATGGTGTCAACTGGAAAAAAAAAGAGCACAACCTAGAAGCTGATAGTTCTGTCTTATTCAGCGGTCTTTTGGAGGACATCAAGCCTGGGAGACAGGACTCTCAGGTCACTCTGAAGGACTGCTCCCAGGCAAATTCCGATCTTAAACAAAAGCCTTGTAGGGGGAACTTGCATTTCTCTTCCTGTGTCTTTGAGATGTAAATGTTCTGCCTGATCTTAGGGTGTTGTGTGTGTGTGTGTGTGTGTTGAAAACTTGACCTCTGTGCTATTTTGGGGAGTAAACTTTCTGGATTCTTTTCAGTTGACATAGTCCCCCCATTCTCTTATGGAGAAATCTCTTGTGTCTTAGTGGTTTGAGTCACTATTAATATATATCTCATTAATAGCCAGATGATAGATGCTTTAAATTAAACTGGAGAAACTTCTAAATTGGTGGCTTTTTAGAGAACTCTCATTATAAGCACCTGTCTTATTGATGCCAATGAAAAAATCAAAGGTGAAAATATAAATATCTCCGTATCTCTAATAGTTAACCTAAAAACTCCTTTAGTTTAAATCAAACAAGAAAAACTGGTTTTGAAAGCCTTATAGTGTTCTTGGCTTCTGCTCAATGGGTCTTACAGATGCTAATAAAAACATTAAATTAGGTCCATTAACAGGAAAGAAAGAACTTTAGGGAAGGTGCAGAGACATTTCCCCAACAAGGTAGAAATTTTAAAGGTACTTATCTTTGGGCTCCAAAATGAATGCAGATGGTGACTGCAGCCATGAAATTAAAAGACGCTTACTCCTTGGAAGAAAAGTTATGACCAACCTAAATAGCATATTGAAAAGCAGAGACATTACTTTGCCAACAAAGGTCCGTCTAGTCAAGACTATGGTTTTTCCAGTGGTCCTGTACATGTATGGATGTGAGAGTTGGACTGTGAAGAAAGCTGAGCGCCAAAGAATTGATGCTTTTGAACTGTGGTGTTGGAGAAAACTCTTGAGAGTCCCTTGGACTGCAAGGAGATCCAACCAGTCCATTCTAAAGGAGATCAGCCCTGGGATTTCTTTGGAGGAAACGATGCTGAAGCTGAAACTCCAGTACTTCGGTCACCTCATGCGAAGAGTTGACTCATTGCAAAAGACTTTGATGCTGGGAGGGATTGGGGGCAGGAGGAGAAGGGGACGACCGAGGATGAGATGGCTGGATGGCATCACTGACTCAATGGACGTGAGTCTGAGTGAACTCCAGGAGTTGGTGATGGACAGGGAGGCCTGGTGTGCTGCGATTCACGGGGTTGCAAAGAGTCGGACACAACTGAGCAACTGAACTGAACTAAACTAATCCCAAATAGATAAAGAAATCTTTAGGTAGTTATTTTAAATGGGATAAATAAAATGGACATTTATGGGATTAAAACACAAGGTTTTGATATTACACATGTTTAGGTGCTAAGTCAATCATGTCCGACTCTTTGCAACTCCATGGACTGCAGCACACCAGCCTTCCCTGTCCTTCACTATCTCCCAGAGTCTGCTCAAACTCATGTCTATTTAGTCAGTGATGCCATCCAATCATTTCATCCTGTTGCCCCCTTCTCCTGCTCTCAATCTTTCCCAGCATCAGGGTTTTTTCCAGTGAGTCATTTCTTCGCCTCAGGTGGCCAAAGTATTGGATCTTCAGCATCAGTCCTTCCAATGAATATTCAGGGTTGGTTTCCATTAGGATTGACTGATTTGATCTCCTTGCTGTCCAAGGGACTCTCAAGAGTCTTCTTCAACAAAACAGTTAGAAAGCATCAATTCTTCGGCGCTCAGTCTTCTTTGTGGCCCAACTCTCACATCCATATGTGACCACTGGAAAAACCATAGCCTTGACTAGGCGGACCTTTGTCACCAAAGTGATATCTCTGCTTTTTAATATGCTGTCTAGATTGGTCATAGCTTTTCTTCCAAGGAGCAAGCGTCTTTTAATTTCTTGGCTGTAGTCACCATCTGCAGTGATTTTGGAGCTCAAGAAAATAAAGTCTGTCACTGTTTCCATTGTTTCCCGTCTATTTGCCATGAAGTGATGGGACTGGATGCCATGAAGTTCGTTTTTTGAATGTTGAATTTAAAGCCAGCTTTTTCACTGTCCTCTATCCCCTTCACCAAGAGGCCCTTTAGTTCCTCCTCTTCACTTTCTTCCATAAAGGTGGTATTATATGCATATCTGAAGTTATTGATATTTCTCCCAGCAATCTTGATTCCAGCTTGAGCTTCATCCAGCCCAGCATTTCACATGATATACTCTACATGGAAGTTTAATAAGCAGGATGATAATATATAGCCTTGATGTACTCTTTTCCCTATTTGGAACCAGTCTGTTGTTCCATGTCTGGTTCTAACTGTTGCTTCTTGACTTGCATACTGGTTTCTCAGGAGGCAGGTAATGTGGTCTGGTATTCCTGTCTTTTTAAGAATTTTCCACAGTTTGTTGTGATCCATACAGTCAAAGGGTTTAGTGTAGTCAATAAAGCAGATGTAGATGTTTTTCTGGAAATCCCTTGCTTTTTCCAACATCCAACATACAAAAGATGTCGGCAATTTGATCTCTGGTTCCTCTGCCTTTTCTAAATTCAGATTGTACATCTGGTAGTTCTCCGTCCACATACTGTTGAAGCCTAGCTTGAGGGAGCATTACCTTGCTAGCATGTGAAATGAGTGCTTTTGTGCGGGGTAGTTTGAACATTCTTTGGCATTGCCCTTCTTTGAGATTGAAATGAAAATTGACCTTTTCCAGTCCTGTGGCTGTTGCTGAGTTTTGCAAATTTGCTGGCATATTGAGTGCAGTACTTCAACAGCATCATATTTTAGGATTTTATTTATTTTTTAAATAGTCTTTAAAATTTTTTTTATTTATTTATGGCTGCACTGGGTCTTCATTGCTTTTTCTAGTTGTGGTGAGCAGGGGCTTATTGTGGTGGCTTCTCTTGTTGCAGAGCACAAGCTCTAGGTGAGCAGGCTCAGTAGTTGTCCTGCGACATGTGGGGTCTTCCTGGACCAGGGATTGAACTCGTGTGCCCTGCCTTTGCAGGCAGATTCTTAACCACTGGATCACCAGGGAAGTCCCCATCTTTTAGGATTTGAAATTGCCCAGCTGGAATTCCATCACCTCCACTAGCTTTATTTGTACTGATGTTTCCTAAGGTCCACTTGACTTCATACTCTAGGATGTCTGGCTCTAGGTGAGTGATCACACCATCGTGGTTATCCAGGTCATTAAGTTCTTTTTTGTATAGTTCTTTTCTGTATTCTTGCCACCTCTTCTCAATATCTTCTGCTTCTGTTAGATCCATACCGTTTCTGTCCTTTATTGTGCCCATCTTTGCAGGAAATGTTCCCTTGGTATCTCTAATTTTATTGAAGAGATCTCTAGTCCCTCCCTACACACACATGCACACACATACAGCCTTCCTGTTCTATTGTTTTCCTCTATTTCTTTGCATTGTTCATTTATGAAGGCTTTCTTATCTCTCCTTTCTGTTCTTTGGAGCTCTGCAGTCAGATGGGTTTATCTTTCCTTTTCTCCTTTGCTTTTTGCTTCTCTTTTCTCAGCCATTTGTAAGGCCTTCTCAGACAACTATTTTGCCTTTTTGCATATCTTTTTCTTGGTAATGCTTTTGATCATTGCCTCCTATACAGTGTTACAAATCTCTATCCATAGTTCTTCAGGTACTCTATCAGATCTAATCCCGTGAATCTTTTTGTCACTTGTACTGTATAATCATAAGGGATTTGATTTAGGTCATACCTGAATGGCCTAGTGGTTTTCCCTACTTTCTTCAACTTAAGCCTGAATTTTGCAATAAGAAGTTCATGGTCTGAGCTACAGTCACCTCCCAGTCTTGTTTTTGCTGACTGTATAGAGCTTCTCTATCTTCAGCTACAAAGAATATAATCAGTCTGATTTCGGTATTGACCATCTGATGATGTCCATGTATAGAACTGTCTCTTGTGTTGTTGGAAGAGGTTGTTTGCTATGACCAGTGTATTCACCTGGCAAAACTCTGTTAGCCTTTGCCCTGCTTCATTGTGTACTCCAAGGCCAAACTTGCCTGTTACTCCAGGTATCTCTTGACTTCCTACTTTTGCATTTCAATCCCCTATGATGAAAAGGACATCTTTTTTGGTGTTAGTTCTAGAAGGTCTTGTAGGTCTTCATAGATGCATTTGACTTCAGCTTCTTTGGCATTAGTGGTTGGGGCATAGACTTGGGTTACTCTAATGCCTGTAATGCAGAAGACCTAAGTTCGATCCCTGGATTGGGAAGATCCCCTGAAGAAGGGAAAGGCTACCTACTCCAGTATTCTGACCTAGAGAATTCCATGGACTGTATTGTCCATGGGGTCACAAAGAATCTGGCATGACTGAACAACTTTCACTTTTACTGTAATGTTGAATGATACCGTGGAAGCAAATCGAGATTATTCTTTGTTTTTGTGGCTGCACCCAAGTGCTGCATTTGGGACTCTTTTGTTGACTATGAGGGCTACTCCATTTCTTCTAAAGGGATTCTTGCCCACAGTAATAGTAATGGTCATCTAAATTAAATTCACCCATTCCTGTCCATTTTAGTTCACTGATTCCTAAAATGTCGATGTTCACTTTTACCATCTCCTGCTTGATATTACACTTCCTAAATGTTAAACAGTCTGAAAGGAAACCCTATTGGTCCCCAACACTAAATGTCAGTAAGTTCACTCTGTTTACTCCAGTTTAAATTATATAAGGGGCTGGAAAATTATACTGAGATACTTGACCAACAGTTACTTGTTGAGCAACAGGCCAGTTAATCAAGATTGACGAAAGGGCATGAGTTCTGTGGTTCAACTTCTTTTTGGAGATCCCAAAGTCTTTTATATATAAATAGATTATTAAATGGACTGGGAAATAAAGACTTTATGATTCCTCTTGTAAGATCAAAAACTTGATTGAATCCTATCCTAGTGAGAACTAAAGTTAAGGATATAAATGTTGATAGGATTGAGATAAAGTTTATATCAATTTGTCTATGGGGTTTATATAAGATGATTACAACTCTTTGAAAACGTTTTTTATTTTTTATGCTAGTATAATAACAATGTGCTAATTATTGCTGTATAGCAAAGTGACTCAGATATATATGTGTATACATATGGCATATTGAATGGAGTACTTTAACAGCATCATCTTTTAGACTTTTTAAATGATGGCTATTCTGACCAGTTCGAGATGGTACCTCACTGTAGTTTTTGATTTGCATTTCTCTAATAATAAATGATAGTGAGCATTTTTTTCATATGCCTATTGACCATATATCTTTGAGAAATGTCTATTTAGGTCTTCTGCCCATTTTTTGATAAAGTTGCTTTATTTTTGTTGTATGAGCTGTTTGTATAGTTTGTAAATTAAGCCCTTATCAGTTACATCATCTGAAATGTTTTATCCAAGCCTGTAGCTTATCTTTTAGTTTATGGCTCCCTTTGCTATACAAAAGCGTATAAGTTTATGTCACATTTGTTTATTTCCATTTTTATTTCTTTTGCCTTGCAAGGCCCAAGAAAATGTTGCTACGATTTATATCAGAGAAAGTTTTGCCTATGTTCTCTTCTATGAGTTTTATGATGTCATGTCATGTTTAAGTGTTTTAGCTGTTTTGAGTTTATTTTTATGTATGGTGTGAGGATATGTTCTAGCTTCATTGATTTACATGTGGCTGTCCAACTTTCTCAGCACCACTTATTGAAGAGATTGTCTTTTCTCCATTGTATGTTTTGCCTCCTTTGTTAAAAATTGACTATGGGTGTGTGGGTTTATTTCTGGGCTCTCTATTCTGTTTCTCTATTCTCTATTCTGAAACATGTGTCTGTTTTTATGCCAATACCATACTGTTTTGATTACTATAGCTTTGTGGTATTGTCTGAAGTCTGGGAGGGTGTGTCTCTTGCTTTGTTCTTTTTCCTCAGGATTGCTTTGGCAATTCTAGGTCCTTTATAAATTCCATATAAGTTTTAGGATTATTTGTTTCAGTTCTGTGAAAAATGTCCCAGCCTATTATTCATTTTAATGCCTCCTTTTGGATGTATGAGCACATTTATCCAACACAACAACTAGGACTTAGTTCTAAAGTGTAGTCCAAATAAAAGACAAAAGCCACGATGGCTTTTATGGCCTAGACTTGCTGTTGACTTACCATCTCTTCTGCCATATTCTAATGGCCACACAACGCATAGAGTGCAGAAGAGGACCGCAGAAGGGTGTGAATAGCCAGAAGTGCAGATCACTGAAGGCCTCCTTCGAAGCTGGCTACCACAAATTATGAAAATAGTTGTTACTCATTGAATCTCCTAAAAGGGACTGGGGACTCCTAGAGGTCCACAGACCATGCTGTGCAATCCTCTGACCTTGATAATATAAGCTCTCATCAGTCTACATGATTTATGCTGTTTTGAAGATGATTCTCAAATCTATCTCTTTTGCAGTTTCACTCGAGTTTGTCAGAAGTCACTTTAAAAACAAGTAAGCCAGAAAGGTCCAGAGACTCAGTCTACCCAGGATTTTACCTCTGATGATGCCGGAGTGAGGGGCCTGGAAGAGTAGAGAAGTTGTTCTTTAGGACAGATCTCATAAAGTTTCATGTGGCCATTCATAGCCTCATATCACATAGCCTCACATCAGGCTTTTAATATCTATGGGTTCATCTTAAATTTTGTATAAATTATATTTATTTATTTATTGGTACACCATGGCACGTGGGAGTTTCCTGCTCAGGGATCAAACCCATGTCCCTGCAGTGGAAAAGCTGTCTTAACCACTGGACCCGCAGGCAAGTCCCTACCTTTTTAAATACTTCCTTTGTTCTAGATTTTTTTTTTTATTTCGATGTGTACCATTTTTAGTCTTTATTGAATTTGGTACAATATTGCTTCTGTTTTATGTTTTGTTTTTTTGGCCATGAGGCATGTGGGGTCTTAGGTCCCCGACGAAGGATCAAACCCTCACCCCCTGCATTTGAAGGCAAAGTCATAACCACTGGACCACTTGAGAAGTCCCCTAAATTTCATTTTTTTAATTGAAGTATAGTTGATTTATAATGTTGTCCCAATGTCTGCTGTACAGCAGTGACTCAGTTACATGCATATGCTGCTGCTGCTGCTGCTAAGTCGCTTCAGTCGTGTCCGACTCTGTGCAACCCCAAAGATGGCAGCCCATTGGGCTCTGCCATCCCTGGGATTCTCCAGGCAAGAACCCACTGGAGTGGGTTGCCATTTCCTTCTCCAAGGCATGAAAGTGAAAAGTGAAAGTGAAGTCGCTCAGTCGTGTCTGACTCAGCGACCCCATGGACTGCAGCCTACCAGGCTCCTCCGTCCATGGGAGTTTCCAGGCAAGAGTACTAGAGTGGGATGCCATTGCCTTCTACATGCATATAGACTTTCTTTTTTAAAAATTCTTTTTCACTATGGTTTATCATATGATATTGAATATAGTTCCCTGTGTTATACAGTAGGACCTTGTTCTTTATTCATCCTATATAAATACTTTCAAACTGGACCACCTTCTTGGCTAATGCGTTGCACAGATTACCTGTTACCAAGTAGTAACTTCTTCCGTTTGTCCAAATCAGTCTCAGCTAAGAATCCCTGAGATAGGTTTGATTCCCTCATGCTAAGACTTGTCCAATATACACTCACAACATGTCCAAAATACCACAGTTGTATATACCACATGCAACTCACCCAAACTCTTCATGACTTTTGAGACACCCACCTTTGTTCTCTTTCAGAAGAACCAGTTTTTTAGTGTGTGATACCGTTGTGCCACGTCCCCTTGGTCACATCAGCCTTCTCCTCTGGATGGCTATATTCCTATGCTGTGTCCTTCTTAAGACCTTGCTTGGCAGAGCTTCAGCACAGAGAGCCAGCCTTCAACTACACTGAATTTTGTCCTAGGACAGGAACACGGTATCTCATTTCCCAAAGTCTGTCACAACAATGCTTAAAATCCACTTTGGACCATTATCTATCCACCTGGCTTCTTGTAGCAGGACACTGCCTCCCCTGGCCTTTACTTCTCCTCTATTCCAAGACATTCTGGTGGGCTTGCCAATCACACTGCCATCCCTCGAACCGAAGTGATGAATCCAAGAATGGAAAACATCCAAGGCAGGCCCACCAGGATCTGGAATCGTTTTCAGGGAAGCCGCAGGAAGCCCCATTTGCTTGGTCTAAAGTCAGAGAACTGCAAGAATGAGGCTGGAACTGTCTGCAGCCACGGCTCCTGCTACCACATTCAGAAGGTGAAAATGTAGCCAAACACCACCAACAGAGCCAAGATGAAGACAAATACAGAGAAAGACTGAGCCTTTGGATTCACTCCTGCTGGAGGCTAGTTCCAGCTCCTTTCTCCCCAGTGCGGTGATTCAATACCGGCCAGTAGGTTAGTTTTCCACCACTTACCAATGAAAGGAGCCATCAGACTCTTTGGGCCAAATATTATCATAAGAAATTCGTTTCCTGAACGAGCACGTGTGGAGAGAAACTAACAGATGTGGTGAAGGTCCAGAAAGAGGACTGAGAAGCTGCCAGCTGTAAAACGCAGGCAAACCAAGGAGCCGCCTTTCATGGAAGCAGACAGTTGAGTGGTGGGGGAAACACACTCCCAAATTTGGTGGGATGAAAATCAATGCAGTTTTTTGAGATGGAATATTTCTTTAACATTTGAAATGTTTCTGCTCTTTGAGCCAACAATTTGAAATCAATGCTGCATTGTTTGTTGTGGTAAAGCTGGCAACAGCCTCAAACTGTTGCATCGTTAATAGGGGATTGGTTAAGTAAATTATGGAAATGTGTTCAAGTCCCATTGTTAATAGGGAAAAGAGCATGTAAGACTGTGTTAAACATTTGCTTAGAGATGTGTTTTGTATGTGCTTGTGCATACTAAGTCACTTCAGTCATGTCCGACTCTTTGTGATAACCATAGACTGTAGCCCACCAGGCTCCTCTGTCCATGGGATTCTCTAGGCAAGAATACTGGAGTTGCTTGCCATGCCCTCCTCCAGGCGATCATCCTTTTCCAGGGATTGATATGCACAATGCAAAAAGCTTGGAGGATCCTACATTGGATAATTAGGTGATCTCTGTGGGGAGGTGACTTTAATTACAGAGAGCTTTCACTTTCTATGTGTGCATGAGCCCAGAATATTGAAAAAGAGTAATTTCTATTTTTGCTGTTGTTAGAAAGTGACATGATGATGGTCTCCTGCTTACACAATTAGTGTCAATATTCTGAGCTCTCTGGGCTAAAGGGGTTTATTTATCAATTCATTTGTTCAAAGGATTGAGTGACTGAGTGCCAGCTAGTTAGACGCTCTTCTTGGTGCTGAGAATGTAATAGTGAAACAGAATCATCACCCTTGTGGACTTGTATACAATTGATTGTGAAAACAAAAAGCAGATGGTGATCAGTGTTTGGAGAAGCATAGAGGGAAACAATAGGGGAATAGAATGTTGGGGTGGAGACAGGAGGGTTCTATTGTATATCAAGTGGCCAGAGAAAGCCTCCCTGAGAAGGCAACACATGGACCTAAAGGGATGAAGGAAGCCATGCAGCTCTTGGGGAAGGGTCTTTCAGGCCCAGGGAACAACATCTATAAGACACTAAAATTGAAGCATGCCTGATGAGATTGAAGCCAGAAGGACTTGTGTGGCTGCAAGGAACAATGAGAAAGTCAAAGGTAAGGAAGGGCAAGTCAGTGTCCACTGGACTCGAGGCCACTGCACCACCCTTGAGAGGAGCAGCCGCCAGAGGGATCACACTGGTGGTTCTGTTCAGACTAAGAGGGGTCAGGGGTAGAAGCAGGGAGAGGACCAGCTGGAAAGTGATTCGATTGCAATGACCCAGGTGAGAAAATGGCTTGGACTATGGAGATAGAGCCAGACATCCTGGAATGTGAAGCCAAGAGGGCCTTAAGCATCACTACGAACAAAGCTAGTGGAGGTGATGGAATTCCAGTTGAGCTATTTCAAATCCTGAAAGGTGATGCTGTGAAAGTGCTGCACTCAATATGCCAGCAAATTTGAAAAACTCAGCCGTAGCCACAGGACTTGAAAAAGTCAGTTTTCATTCCAGTCCCAAAGAAAGGCAATGTCAAAGAATGCTCAAACTACCATACAATTGCACTCATCTCATTCACTAGTAAAGTAATGCTTAAAATTCTCCAAGCCAGGCTTCAGCAATATGTGAACCATGAACTTCCAGATGTTCAAGCTGGTTTTAGAAAAGGCAGAGGAACCAGAGATCAAATTGCCAACATCCACTGGATCATGGAAAAAGCAAGAGAGTTCCAGAAAAACATCTATTTCTGCTTTATTGACTAAGCTAAAGCCTTTGACTGTGTGGATCACAAGAAACTGTGGAAAATTCAAGAGATGGGAATACCAGACCACCTGACCTGCCTCTTGAGAAAGCTGTATGCAAGCAACAGTTAGAACTGGACATGGAACAGACTGGTTCCAAATAGGAAAGGGAGTACACATCAAGGCTGTATATTGTCACCCTGCTTATTTAACTTCTATGCAGAGTACATCATGAGAAACGCTGGGCTGGAGGAAGCACAAGCTGGAATCAAGATTGCCGGTAGAAATATCAATAACCTCAGATATGCAGATGATACCACCCTTATGGCAGAAAGTGAAGAGGAACTAAAGAGCCTCTTGATGAAAGTGAAAGAGGAGAGTGAAAAAGTTGGCTTAAAGCTCAACATTCAGAAAACGAAGATCATGGCATCTGGTTCTATCACTTCATGGCAAATAGATGGGGAAACAGTGGACACAGCAGCTGACTTTATTTTTCTGGGCTCCAAAATCACTGCAGATGGTGACTGCAGCTATGAAATTAAAAGACACTTTCTCCTTGGAAGGAAAGTTATGACCAACCTAGACAGCATATTAAAAAGCAGAGACATTACTTTCCCAACAAAGGTCTGTCTAGCCAAGGCTATGGTTTTTCCCGTGGTCATGTATGGATGTGAGAGTTGGACTATAAAGAAGGCTGAGCGCTGAAGAATTGATGCTTCTGAACTGTGGTGTTGGAGAGGACTGTTGAGAGTCCCTTAGACTGCAAGGAGAGCCAACCAGTCCATTCTGAAGGAGATCAGCCCTGGGTGTTCATTGGAGAGACTGATGTTGAAGCTGAAACTCCAATACTTTGACCGCCTCATGAGAAAAGTTGACTCATTTGAAAAGACTCTGATGCTGGGAGGGACTGGGGGCAGGAGGAGAAGGGATGACAGAGGATGAGATGGCTAGATGGCATCACTGACTCGATGGACGTGAGTCTGAGTGAACTCCGGGAGTTGGTGATGGACAGGGAGGCCTGGCGTGCTGTGGTTCGTGGGGTCGCAAAGAGTTGGACACGACTGAGCAACTGAACTGAACTGTGCTTCTAAAGACATGTGCATTACTTTTATAATCAGAACAAAATTTTATAAAGAATGGCAAGGTGGAGTTAGCCTCTTGAGAGTAGAATAAGTTGGTGTCTTCAGAGGGGGAGTGAAAATGAAAGTTGCTCAGTTGTGTCTGACCCTTTGCGACCCCATGGACTATACAGTTCATGGAATTCTCCAGGCCAGAATACTGGAGTGGGTAGCCTTTCCCTTCTCCAGGGGATCTTCCCAACCCAGGGATCAAACCCAGGTCTCCTGCATTGCAGGCAGATTCTTTACTGCCTTCGCGGGGGAAGCCAGGTGTGAGTGTGCACCTTTGAAGCAGTGAATATAAGCTTCATTTGAGAAACTTGAAAGGGAAGGGAAGAAACAATGAACGGTAATAATATGCATATGCCACACAATTTTGAATGAAGTTTATTAAATAATATGTACAGCCAATGTAGTAATTCAACATCTATTTGTCAAATTGATCCACTGCATAAAGAAAAATAGATGAACAGAAAAATCTGTGTCTGCATGGTACATGCTTGTGTAATTTAAATGGCAATACTTTAAATTAATTGGTTATATATAATGTCAGTTATTTTTCTTTCAGAATATAATCTTTTTTGTAGTAACCTAGCAATAGGACTTAATACTACTGCAGATAAATAGGACTACTAAAAAAAAAATCAAAAATGAAATAAGAAAAAAACACTATAACTGAGAAAACAGTTACTTTCTCTCCCAGAAAGAATGATTATTTAAAATTATAACACTTTACAATGGTATTTTTGTGCTAAAAATCTGCAGGTACGTTTTTTTGGAATTCCTTCATTTAAATATGCAAAAAACTTCATGACTTCCTTATTATACCCCCCTCCCCTTCAGTTCAGATTTTTAAAATTATTTTTCTATACAAAGTAGGTACATGGGCTATACAAAGTTAAATATACATATTTACAGTCCCACTTCTTAAGTATGTGATTTTTTTCTCTTACTGATTCCAGAGAGACTGCAAAAGATAAGTAGTGTGGGGCTTGCTTTTACCCAGAAGCATGGCTAAGCTATTAAAATGTGTTGCAGGGCATGCCGCCAGTTAGTTACACTTGCGATTAATAAACCTGTATAAATATCTCAGCATAAAAATAGGTATTTTGTACTAAATGTGTGAAGACAAAGGAGCAGTTGGAACCCTTTGTTCCTTGTTTTGTCATACGTAGGCAGCTGAAGTTTGATGCAGATTTTAAAAGATGAGTTTATTAAAGATGGGCAAACTGGTGAGGCATACCTGGGATTCGGAGATATACAAAGTTGGGAGGCTGGCGTCATATGCAAATGTGGCTTTACAAATTGGTTTACTTTCTAGCTGTATTTAAAGAGGTGTTCAAAATTAATAAGCTACTTAGTAAGCACCCCCTCAACAGATAAGGTCATGTTATGGTTTGCATCTAAGAAAGACTAGGAAACACATTAGCCAATATAAGAATTACATTCCAAAACATGTGAAACGCTGCTGTGCACGGGGTCAGTATTCGAAGGGGGAGGACACAAACAGAGCGCCCTTAGATGGTGAGGTGGACCTTCCAAAGCCATGAGTCTTGCTTAAGGAATATCAAAAAGTCCCTTTCTACACAGGAAGCTCATCCCCCCTTACCTGCACTCCCCAGCCCCACCCTCCACCATTGGTTCTACAGCCTTTCCCCTTGGAATTAAGGCTCTGTGATCTGTTCTAGTTAAAAACCAATGTTTCTGGGAAGAAGTAGCACATTCTTCTCATCTGTCATTTACACTTCAGTGTGAAGGGGTCAGTGACAGTTGCTTTCCTGAGAGCAGGATTTGAAGGAGAGGGAGTGAGGATACTGTGGCTGTCTGAAGGGTGGTCAGCTGATAAGAGGTTCTAAGATGAGAAGGAGACAGAAGCTGAGGCACTGAAGATGAACTTTGCCCACCTGGAAAGATTCCAGGCTTTGGGACCTCAGGCCAATTCTGAGCTACCTGCGGAGACCCAGGAGTCCTGTACACAGCCCTACAAACCTGGAACTGCTTCTCCTGTGGATTTGTGGGGAGGATCAGAGTTAGAAGACCCTGGAAGCAGGTCTAAATATTTCCAGCCACAAACTACCCTCGGACAAAGGTTCTTCCAGCATCCTAGTTGTTCAAAAGGGAGCTAATGGAGAGAGAAATATGACAATGCTTTCTAGGATCCCTACAGAGAAAATTCCTCTCTTCCTCTCACACCCTTCTTAGCACATATCGCAGTCTCTCTTGATTTTTGTGTATCTGTCTCTCCAGTCACCTCTGAGTTCCAAGCAGGCAGGAAAATGGGTCATTTCTATCTTTCTCTCTCCAAGGTGTCTAACAGGGGTCGATACACATCCTTGAATTGGATAACGTTGTGACTATACACCCTGGGCATCACAGAGGCCTCCCTCCTGGCTCTGGCCCCTCTACAAAAGACAGGCCTCCTGGAAGCAGCGGAATTACAGCCTCAAATGTAGGCCCACTGCAGCTGCACCTTCTAAAGAGAAGCCTCACAGGGTGTGTCAGGGATTCAGAACCCGGGATTCGTGCATTCTGTGTGGTCCTTGGGCTCCTCGGGGGAGACATGGTGAACCCTTTCTAAGGCCTGGAGCACGCCTTGCTCATTGCTGGCCCCAGGCATCCAGTATGCATCAGTGTGTATTACATTGAGTCATTGAACACCATCCCTTGTTCTAAGAATAAGCCTATCAACCCCCAACTGTCCTGGCCTAAAACAATCCAGAAAAGCAAGGCTAGAAATGGCATTCTGTAAATGACACTATGCTGCTCTGAAAGTGACTGCTTATACAAGCCAGTGATATGGAAGGAGCCATATGGCAGGGGACCTCAAGAGCTACAGGCTTCTCGCCTTAATCACCTGGAAATACTATTGGAACCATCTGCCTGACCACCCTGCTCTGGGGGCAAGCCTTGTGTGCTTTTCTGTCTGAACATTAGGGGTGTCAATGGTAACGCTGCATGCATGCTGAGTGCATGGGGCGCCTACTTTGACCTCTGCTTCCCCACCTACCTCCAGTGGGGGACTTGGCCTTGGGTTGTTTGGGGTCTCCACCACTGTTTAGGGATTGCCTCGGTGGCCCCAACTGATTTGTAGCAACCTTAGGGGACCAGGAGGCTCCGGGGCAACTGGGGAGTCTGTGTGGAGCCTTAGAGGATGGCTGGGGATCTGCCTGATGCTCTGAGAGCACCTGCAGGCTAAATGACCCTTTTGAGCCAAAGCTGGTCAAGCCTGAAGCAGCACGAGGCAGTTCTGGCTTAACTGCCCTCTGGGACCATGCTGCCAGTCAGGTTACCCAAGCTGGGAAGAGGAGGGCAGGGCTGGCATGGCTCCCAGAAGCAGCTAAGTAAATACTGACTTGCCTCATTTCTTTTTTGCATGGTTCAGCCCTGTCCGATACACGCAGTAAGCTTCGACAGGCTCAGGTTTTAAATACAACACTTCTCTGTCCTCTTTTGCTTCTTACTTTATCCACTGCAATAGTTTTCCTACTGACTCAACGTTTAAATAAAGAGACCAATTCATGAATTATGCTTCGTCCTCCAATAAAAATCATCTCTGTGGTTTTCAGTCTTCTTATAGATACAAAGGCTTTACATAGTTGCCTGGGAAAGTACCAAACTGCCTTGTCCTTCTTGAAGTACCTATTAAAAACAAAAAAACACAGACACAATGAGAAGACTGACTCAGAACTGAGTCCAGAGAGAGAGTCCTTGATAACAATCCCAAAGCTTGTAGAAGGACAGATGGTTTCCAAATCACTGTGCTCTATCTTATCTCGTTTAGGCTGCAGAATAGCTGGGTGATAAGCAAGACATTTATTTAACACTCCCATTTTTTTCAGATGAGGAAGCCCAAACTCTGAGAGGCAGACTTTAAACCCAGGTCTTTAGACTCCCAGCCCATGGCTCTTCCAGTACTTCTCTTTTCTGGAAGAATGAACACAGCTATCCAACACACCAAGGTTAGGGGGATTTAGCCTTAGAAACTGTGGCATTTCTGAAAGTCCTCTGGATATGACCACACAGTGAAAGGAAATTTCTCTCCTAAGCCTGTGCCTAAGCCCCAAATTGACTCCATGTCTTTGCTACCAACCTCATCCAGGATTCCAGAACATTGAGCTACCACAAAGCCCTTCCTGGACTGTTTCACGTCCAGGATTGCTGGGTCCCTAATCGAGCTCCTTCCCTTGGAATTTTTTTTTCAAGTAATCAACTTTTAAAAATTAATTTATTTGACTGCTCCAGGTCTTAGCTGCAGCATGCAGGATCTAGTTCCCTAATTAGGGATCAAACCTGGGCCCCCAACGTTGGGAGCGCAGAGTCTTAGAAACTGGACTTTCTCTAAAGCTGGAGGGTGGGGTGGCAGACAGATGTTGCATCATCATTACTCTCATCAGCAGACAGCATAATTTGCATCCTTTCCCCAGTTGGCTTGGATAGGGCTTCAGAATCCTTTGAACACATTTTAAGCAGCCACTACCACTGGGTTGGAGTTGTTGCACAAACTAAAATATCTAAAAGAATGTGTCAAAGCTGCGGCTGCTGCTAAGTCACTTTAGTCGTGTCTGACTCTGTGCACCCCCATAGATGGCAGCCCTCCAGGCTCCCCCATCCCTGGGATTCTAAGGCCATCTAAAACAGCTGAAGCCTCAGGGCAATGGTCAGGGAGTCTGCAGAGAACTGAGATGGTAAAGATTTTGAATCTGTGAAAAGAGGACTATTTTTGTCTTACAGGCTGTTTGTTGAAAGAACTTCAGTAAGAAAGTATTATTAAGCATCTATTTTGTTACAGAATCTCAAATTCTGATCTTTCTCTGCTCTACCCTATAAAGGTGACTCCTTTAATTCATCAGGTATTGCTTTGGTTAAAGTTATTAGAAGCCTGGAGTAAATGAGGTCTTCAGACTCTCTACATATATGCTTGCACTTCATGGCAGAAATCTAGATGCACATGTTCTTGTGTTGTTCCACAGGAGTTTTAAAAATTAAAATTTCCAAATGTAGGACAGACAGATGCACAATAGAAATAGAAACAGTGAATTCCCTGGCAGTCCAGTGGTTAGTATTCGGCTGTTTCATTGCTGGGGTCCAGGTTCAAGCCCTGGTCTGGGAACTAAGATCCCACAAGTCAGGCAGTGCCCCCCCCCCAAAAAAAATACACATAGAACTCAATAAATGCAACTGGCAACTGCCCTTCTGTGCAGTCGAGGTTGGCATATTTGGTCTTCAGGTTCATAGTTACTATCGTCCACACTGATTTGAGAACAAACCTATACGGGGTGGCCCAGCGTTTCTGACGGTGGTATAGGAACTGAGACGGCTCTCCTTCTGTGCAGAGAACAGTGCTCTTTTTTGTGACTCATCACTTCAAGTTTTTCCTTCAGTACCCAACAGATAAGAAAAGCACGATATCACTTACCAACAAACCACCCATCATCACATTTTTCCATGACATCAACAATATCTCCATCTCGGAGTTCCAATTCATCATCATTCTGTGGTATATAGCTATACAATGCTTGGTAGCTAAATCTGTAAATTCAAAAAAATAATTAGTAGGTGACTCAAATGCTGATGGCATTAAATGAGTTTTAACAACCTATTTCAGTTAAATCAACATTTGGGTAGTGTTTCCCCCACTCATCAGTGGGGAAAAACGTATTTTATTGGCTCTTTCTCTAATAACTTAGCATTAGGGGACATCCATTCAACATGTGATAAGTAAATTAAGATTCAGAGGGACAGAGAATCTGAGAAGCAAGTTACGATTGGTGCTTTCATTTAGTTTCATCTGGTTGCTTTAGCCCAGCTTTTTTTTTATCTAGATGCTCCCCCTTGAAAGTTAATCAAGTTCTTAACACAAGATAACATGTGTAGATTGTCAAGGATAATCAGAAGTTACTTAGGTCCAGAGACAAGACATTATATCCTAGTCACATACATTGGAGAGCATGAAGCAATTGTCATGTGTATATATATAATTTTTTAAAAGTATATCCCAGTTACCACACTGTTTAGCAATACTACCTTGAGTTTACTTACATGCCAACACATATTTTATTAATTGCTTTGAAATGTGGATGCCATTTTTCTAAAACTCCTGAAGGCATATCTATCCCAGTAATGTTTGGGGTTAAAATTTTTATTTACTTGCTAGTTGGCCTAAGGCAATGTAGTCTGTGCTGTCCTGACAGGCTCTAGACAAAGCTGGCAGAGAAGGCAATGGCAACCCACTCCAGTGTTCTTGCCTGGAGAATCCCAGGGACGGAGGAGCCTGGTAGGCTGCCGTCTATGGGGTCGCACAGAGTCAGACACAACTGAGGCAACTTAGCAGCAGCAGCAGCAGCAGACAAAGCTGGACTACTTGTAAAATCGATACCTGCTTTGGCAACAAATAAAGCCTTATTTTCATTTATTCTTTTGACAAATGCTTAAGAAGCACCTACTGGGACTTCCCTGGTGGCTCAGATGGTAAAGAATCCTCCTGAATTGTAGGAGGTGCAAGAGATGTGGGTTCGATCCCCTGTAGGTCAGGAAGATCCCCTGTAGAAGGGAATGGCAACCCACTCCAGTATTCTTGCCTAGAGAATTCCATGGACACAGGAGCCTGGCGGGTTACAATCCATGGGTTGCAAAGAGTCGTACACAACTGAGCGACTATCACACTTTCACTAAGAAACACCTACCAGTTCACAATTCTGTTTACTTGATACTTTGAAACATAACAATAGCAGGCAAAACTTCCAAATGAGCCAATCCTCTACCACTTTCAGTGGATGTCAGTGAATTCCAGGGTGTGGGTGAGAGGGATTAGAAATAAGCGGAATCAGTTTCCAGAAACAAGAGGTTCGTTGTCCTCTGCTAGCAAGCCAAAGGGGCAATTCAATTTTCCATATTTATCCAGATATCGTGAGACTTTGGTAGATGCCAGAAGTAAAGTCTCTGATGCGGAAGAAGTGGCACTAATGAACTTCCATTTGGTAACCGGATACATTTCGGTGTTTCTGTATTTGCCTGCTGTCTCTTGCCCAAACTGGACTCTTGACAGTGCCTCAGCCCTTCACTGTGGTGGTGACTTCCCTGCCTGCCTCATTTCCGCGAGGTTAGTCCTGTTACCAGCCTCTCTGCTCTCACCCCAGACAGCGGAGACGGGCTGCACACGGTCCCGTGACCTTGCTGCTTGGGTCCCTAGCGGGCTCTGATCTTGGACGGGCCTCACGCTAACAGGGACACGGTTCTATAGCGTCCTTCCCTCACTTCCTCTGCCAATTCTGGTGCCCGACTCTGAGCAGAACTTTAACTTTCCTCCCACCCTGCCCCTGTTTCCATGTGTAAGGAAGGGTCCCCGCTCCTGGCCAGGCTAAGCTCCCTCCCCTGGGCTATTTCCTTGACTTACATCTTCTCTCTTATATCTTTGATTCTGTCAACTCCTCCTTAAGTGCTTGAGCCTCTGCATCCTGAAAACACCTCCCCTGCCCTGTGCTACTCCCTGACTCTCTAGCCCCCCATCCCCCAGCTCTTTCCACTCAGCATCACACTGACTCATCAGCCCTTTTCTAACAGAGCATCTGCCTACACCCAACACTGTCACTGCAGAGATCACCAACGACTATTCCAACTTGCCACCTAGAGGACATTTCTCATTTCTTACCCTCCTCGGCCTCTCTGAGGCAGGAGCACCCCTGACCACTCCCTTCTTGCTCTGTTCAGTACCAGCGAACACTCCTAAACCTCCACCTGTGTCTCTTGCTGCTCCGCCTCAGTCTCCTTTGCTGGCTGCTACTCTGGGGCCTTAAAGGCTGGTTCCCCAAGGATCCATCCTCAGTTCTCTTCTCCCTTTACCCCTGTCTCCTTGGGGAATCTTGTATACTTCCATGCACAAGGTGCCCACTCTGTCCAAGCTCAGCCCCTCACCACTTTTTTGCTGTACTCATATCTCCAAACTACTATCTTTGTCCTTTGTCTCTGAAATCCACCCTCCATTCTATTGTCCAAGTTATCTCCCCAAAACGAAATCCAATCAGATACGTGTTCCACACATATTTTGGGGCCATGCTGTGCAGCCTGTGAGATCTTAGTTCCCTGACCAGGGATTGAACCCAGTGACCTGGCAGGGAAGCACCAAGTCCTAACCCCTGGACAGCCAGGGAACTCCAAGTATGTTCCTTATTTTAAAATCCTTATTGGCTCCTGAGTGGCTATAGACTAACATCCAAATGTATTGCTATTGCATTCTGGCTTCTACAGTCTGGTCCTAACCTGCCCCTTGAACTTCATCTCCATTTCCTCCCTGAACTGCATCCTGTGGCTACAGGGGTCTCTTGATGTTCTCCAAACACAATACCTATCCTGGGTCTTTGTACATTTGGATTCTTCAGCTAGGAAGACGTTTACCTCTTTGCTCTAACTCTCAAATCCAACTTGTCTTTCAATGCTTATTCCAAAACCCCCTTCCCCTGTGGATGGAGTTTACTCCTTTGTGCATGGAATATAGGAGATATCCAACACTCCCCTTTTTTAAGGAATGGATCAACCCTATTCATTCATCTCCAGTCAGGATTAACACTGCGTCCTCTGTATTTTCACAACACTAGGGATGAAACCAGTTAGCCCAGCTCCCCTCTGCCCTGTATGGCAGTTACACTTCCTTACCGCCTCTCCCCTCCCTGTAGAGGCCCTGACTGCCTTTATTCACCCCCACCTGTTTTCACATTGGCTGTTGGGAAACAGCTGTTCCTAGAAGCCCTCAGAGAAGCTGGGAGTGATGGGTTCATTTCCCCTAAGTGGCTGCTCCCCCAGCCAGTCAACAACCCACTTCTAAGGCTAACAGACTACGGACAATGCGAGAACCGAGGTTCGCCACATGTACTTACAAATCCTGGGAGGTTTGACTCCTGTCTGGGGCGACTCTTCGCTGCTGGGCTTGAGGTTGCTGAGAAATGATTAAAGATGATTTATTGTCAGAAGGGGATACCTTGTGATGAAAGTCAAGGGGATGAGAAACAGTGCTGCAGTAATGAACAGATTTTTCGGCAATGTTTATGATCTCATTGCAAACTGCTTCCTGTGAGGTGGCCCCGAGATATCCAGAAACCCCCATAAAACAGTCAACATGGGGACAAAAAAGAAAAAAAGAAAGAGAGGAAGAGATGTAACATTCCAGACGAAGCACATAAGTCCAAGGAAACAACAGAGTTGAAGATCCAGTTTTAAAAAAAATAGATATTCCAGTAGAGGAGTGCAGGAGGAATCCAGGCGAAAGCATGGAAAAAACAGGTAAGATACAGAAGAATTTGGGATTTAGTATGAATATTAAATTAAAAAGGCAGCAGCATAAAGGCCTGTAATTAGTGAGTAACCGTTACAAATGGAGTAATTTCAGGATAGAGATGCAAGTATGTATCCCCAATCATGCACTAAAATATTAATCCCACATGTAGGCAGAGTAGAAAGAGTCTCTAAATTCCTCTACCTTTTTTTGAGAGGTGAGGGGGTAGCCTAGCATCGCTCTCCCTACTACAATAGCCATAAAATTCTTAAAAATAATGGCTCTGTGAGTCAACCAGTCTACTCCAGTCTAGCTTCTAGAAATCAGTCAGAATTCTCTTTAGAAAAGCTACAGTCATATTCAATAGGCATCTTACCACATAGCTCTTTTCAGATTCTGTGAGATCAGGTCCTGCTCTCAATGAATGATGAGAAGGCTGTGATCACCAAGCAAATTATAAGGGAGACATTTTAGCAGATGTCACATTGAAAAGGATTAAAAATAAAAGTGTGAGCAAATACACATACCACACCATTACACTCGATGACACCGGATACTCGTGGCCTACGGCCACCGAGTTTCCATGACAACACGGTGGGTGCAGAGGAGAAAATGCAATGTACAGAGTTAGAAGCAAGCATCCAGGCAATGAGATGGGCAGTTGGGAGCATGGCTGCAGTGAGGTGAGAATGAACACAGGGACTCCAGACTGGCAGGGAAGAGACACAGAAGGCTGCCTTAAGGACAGTCATGTCCCTCTGTGAGCACGCATGCCAGTCCCCTCACTCTTAGCGGTAAGCATCTATGAAAGGACTGATGTACTGAAAGCCCGTTCCAGTTATTTTGTTGACAGGGAGCCTCCTCTGACAAAGCAGGCTCATAAAACTATCAGGTATGCCATTTTCTTGCACTTGTAAAAACCCAAACAAGTGAGTAACATTTTGAAAAACTCCCTGGTAGTATGTGGTGTATCAAGCAAGGCTGTTCTCCCAGGAAAAACCTATAAATGATACATTCCAGCTAAGTATGAGATAGATGAGTTCAGATATCTCATAGAGTAGGGCTTGCTTACAGAAACAGGACCGTGTGTCCTGACACAGCAGTAGAAATGAAACCATCACTCTTCACTCACCAGCTCAGGTTCTACATGACGACATGAAAACGAGGTGCAATCAGGCCAAGCAGACCTGTCTTTTAAGTAACAATCCTATAGTAGAGCTGGCCAGCCCTTCACTGGAAGAGTGTTGGGAATTATTTACCCCAGAGAGGATTCAATTCCAACTCTTTAGAAGTCTCCCTAATTGAATATTTGAAGAGCCATCTTTGGAGAAACCCTCCAGGTTATGTGCAATAATACTGATGGGCCAGAGCAACTCCAGGGCCTTCTAGAAGAGCATTCAGATCTTAAGTGTGTGACCATTTGTTTCCCAGGAAGTCCCAGAGACACTGAGGACATTCCCTGAGCTCATCCAGCAAGTTAGCGGAAGCCCTGTCTCCTGGATTCATCTACTATCTCATTGGACTTTCTCTTTCATCCTTGAACCATTTCCCACATGATTAATTGCCTCCATTGACATTATATTCAGTGAGTCCCACAGAAACCCTAGAGACTGGCAAGACAGGGTTTTCATCCCATATTCTTTTAAATCCTAAGAAGCTGATGTTCAGAGGGGTTTAGTGCATTCCTCAATGTCACACAGCCTGCAAGAGCTAACACTGCTCCACCACACCATCCCTTCCCATTCCCCTCTGCTGTAAATGTCCCATCCACTTGCATGCCCTGTGGGGCCAACTTCCATTCCAGACATCGCTTCCATACTCTTGTTCTTTGAAAAACTGCTTCAAGTTCTCCAAACCCCTCCAAACCTCAGTCCCATAAACCAGCCTCCCTGATCTCTGGCAGGATTAAGAGAAGAGACAGAACTCAATTAAAAAGAGAACTGCAAGGGATTTGCTCCTTAGAAGATGTCTCAGAACCTGCAGGCCTTTGCCAGATGACTGGGAGCTGACCTCACTGCCCATCCAGCCTCTGGATCAAGGCTTCTGCGTAACAAAACAATGACACTCCCAAGCATCTACTATGTGAGCTTCTATGTGGCATCCCTGAGTGGGTGATCTCTACAGGCAGATTTTGACTTGACAGAAGGGAAAACTTTCTAAAAGTGAGAGCTGTCCAATAGAAAGGGCTGCCTCGAGAGGAAGCGGCTGTCGGTCCCAGCAGCTGTTCAAGCTGAGGTTGCATTGACAACTGCTACGGGGAAGCTGTAGAGCACCGTCAGAGTCCCCTGGGACCCTGTTAAAATGCAGATTCTGGTCTGACATGTCTGGGGTGTTCATTTCTACGTGGGGATGCCCATACTGCTGGTCCACAGACAACTTTGGGGAGCAAGGCTCTGGAGCATTTCATTTGTCTAACACTGAGGTTCCTAAGCTACACTGAGCTAAGACTGGTTGGTCTGGATCACACCTCATGAAAATAAAAGTTCTCATAAAAAAAAATTTCCAAACTCCAGCTGGTGGCCTACCAACCTCAGGTCAAGTGTAGTACAGTCTACTGACATGACCTCCAGTTTACCGAAGCACTGTACCATCAGTTTTAATCCCAGAGGAATGACTGGGATCAACCACACAGCAAGTATTTCGCACTTTAATTTAAAAGAGGTTTGGTGACTCAGATATATTGTGAAGAACCTGATAGCTTACTATCCCTTTCTTTTGTAAAGCATCTTTTAAATTTTTTTAAAGTTGCTTTCAAAGCACATAGAGGTCCATTACCTAACCTGACTTTCATACTCATCCTTGGACTTGGGGGGGCGGGGGTGGGCAGAAGAGGAAAGTTTAAGGCTCAGGGAAGTCTGAAGATTTTCACAAGGTGCCAGTGCCATGGGGTACTGAAACTCTAGGGTCTAATTGCCATACACCACCACCCTCTTAGCTGGTAATGGGAGGGCTGGGGTAAGAATGATAGCAACACCCAGCTTCTCCCACTTCTGTAACTTTTCTTGAAGACTTTGTGTAAAAGGTGCAGTGTGCAGTAATGCTATCATCCAGTCATTAACTCAAGGATCCAACAGTACTGAAAAGAGATCCTGACCCAGCTAGTATGTTCCTTGGGCTCAGGTCACAGCCAAACCAGAGGATAATCATCACTGCAGCCTTCACATCTGGACACACTTAACATCTAGTACAAACTTAACTCCTCCCTTAGAGGTGACTGGTTCCCTACTTAATGTCTGTGGAATAAATGAAGGAAGAAGGTGAGGTAAATATTTATCCTGTTAGCTAAGATTCAGTTTCTCCCTATTTTAAATGCATTCCTTAGATTTAAACTAAACATCTCACAGAGCTGAAATGTAAACCAGTTTTTTGAGGGGGTGAGTGGGTATGGCATGTGGATCCTTGTTGGAGATGGAAACCACTGATATCCACCATAGGGACTTCCCCTTTATTTTCAAGGCTGTTGACTTTCAGACTTTTTTTTTTTTTTTACAAAGTTATTTCAAAACTTAGTATAAAGAATTTAAAATATCTCAACAATTATCCTGATTATATATTAAAATGATACTACCTTAGATATGTTGGGTCAATAAGTCAAATATACTGCTAAAATTAATTTCACTCACTCCATTTTACTACCAGAAAATTTTAAATTACATCCATGACTCATGTTATATTCCTGCTGGCCAGTGCTGTTCTAAACCCTCCCTGGGTCTCCGTGTACACCCTTCTTCAAGCCCCAAAGCAGACAAAGTTCTAATCACGATCTCAGCCAGGGCGAGGGATAAAAGGACTATTATCTCATGCTAAGGACATTTCAGACTCTTGGAAATACATCCCAGTTTTTCACATGTTTAGAAAAAGAACCACCTCCCCCTCCACCGCAGCGCACCCTGAAAAGCCCCATCAACAGTAAGCAGGTGATAGCTACTGATCCAGAAACTGCTTTGCTTCCATATTTGCACAGACACACACAAGTTGGCTCTCCTGGCCTGGAGCTTGTGTCTCATTAGTCCAAGAGAGCAACCTTGTGTGTGTCCCTGCAGCCCTTCCACCTCCAGTTCACAGCGAGAAGTCCCTCAGAAACCCGACGCTGGTCTCTGGGGGCTGTTAATCCCTCCGGATCCACAAAAAAACACCTGGTGCTCCTGTGAGTTACTAAGCATTCTCTTCCAGCTCTGGGTGTTTGCCAAAGCCCTGAAGCCCAAAATAAAATGTCCACAGGCTGGAGGCCAGCAGGAAGTCCTGGAGCTGTGGGCAGGACAGAGAAGCCCCACCTCCACATGGCCTGGAGACCCTGTAGGAGTGTCACGAGTCTCAGAGATGGTGAGCCACTCCAAGCCCTCTCCTTTCCTTAGACCCTAACTCTCTGCTAACACTGTCCTCCCAGGGGACGCCGGACTGGAAGGGCGGGTTCCAGGACAGACTGTCTCACTAACTCACTGTCGCTTGAGCAAAATGCTTAACTTCCTTGGATTTCACGTTCTCAGTAAAATAAGAGGCTTGGGCATGATTTACATAAATATCCTCTTTGGCTCTGAAGTTCTCATGTAGTCATTAGTGTGCGTGCATCCCATGAACTGAGAACAAAGACTGGGCCGGGCTGACCTGGTTTAGAAGGAGCAGCACTTCCTCGCTGCTCACTGGAGACGGGGTGGAGGGCGGCTCTGACTGCAGCCTCCAGGGTGTCCAGAGGGTTCCCTCTGGCTTTGTGGGAGGTGAGGGGCTGCCCTGATGGCAGAGAAAGAGCCACAGCTCCTGGAGGACCACAGGCAGACTCTGCCAGAGGAGGCAGGAGACCTGAGTGATTCGGGCTCCTGGCTCTAGGAAACCTCGGCAGGTCTGCAGAATAGTCTGCCTCCCCTGAGCCCTTCTCTTGGGTGTACTAAGAAAAAGAACCCAGCTTACAAACAAAACAAACGATAACCAATCGATTCTACTGCTTACACCTAGACTCAGCCTCCTTGCAGATCAGTCCAGAGACAAGCTCTGATGTAATTTGAACCTGATGGCTGCGCTACACTTCCATGCTTAACCTTCTCATACAGTCTGTGGCGGGGTCTGTTTCTTTCCCAAAACAATCAGACAACTGATGCCAAATGTGTATCCAAGTACGGAGACACCAAAACTTTCCAAGAGAACGCCCTTGTACTTGAGGTGAGAGAATAAGAAGAAGCACTAATGTACAGGGTGCAAATTCTAAATTTGCTAAACTCTGGATTTGTGAGTAATCCAGCAAATCCTTAAGGCAATCAACCCTGAATATTCATTGGAAGGACTGATGCTGAAGCTGAAGCTCCAGTACTTTGGTCACCTGATGTGAAGACCCGACTCACTGGAAAAGCCCCTGATGCTGGAAAAGACTGAAGGCAAGAGAAGGGGGCAACAGAGGATGAGATGGTTGGATGTCATCACTGACTCAATGAATATAAGTTAGAGCAAACTCCAGGAGACAGTAAAGGACAGGGAAGCCTGGCATGCTGCAGTCCACGGGGTCTCAGAGCCAGACACGACTGAGCAACCCAACAACAACAATCCAGTAAAAGGGTTCTTCCATCTTCTACTTTCTTCTCTCCTCCAACCCCATCTTCCTGTCTTAGGTGAAATGGAGTAAGGAGGATAAACTACTTTTCTTTTCCCTGTTACCTTGATATCACACAACAATATGTAATGAGTCCCAATTACATGCGCTGTGCTAGGCGCATTCATCTCCGGAAAACCTCATTCAACTCAATAAACGAACTCCTCATAATAACTCAACAAAGTGGTCACTATTTACCTCATCTTATACAACTAAGACCCAGTGTGTCTGAATTGGGAAGTGAAGAGCCAGAATTTGGACCCTGGTCTCTCTGACTCCAGGTCCCACACTTCCCATCACGCTTGATCTGCCAGGCTGTGCTCTGCAGGAGGGAGATATCCGAATAGCTGGATGGCTGTGCTGATCAAGAGGCCACCTCAGCTCACCCTGTGCTCTGCAGCTGCCATGAGCTGGGTTTCTACTGAAATCCTCCATTTCTCTCCTAACACCTCTTTCAGGGGTGGATATTGAAACTTCAGGTCTTAGTTCCCTGGGCCTTGACTATTGAGCGAATACACACCTGCTGGTGATTTTTCTAAGAACTGCAACCAGCGTCTCTCCCCACCCTGTACATTGTTGAACACTCTGTGTATATTTAGAGATTTCCCTTCTCAGTGAGTCAAAGGAAAATGTTTCCCCTTATTAGGTAGGTGTTTTAACATTTAAATTTCCTTTTCATTCTTGTAAGTTGTACCACGTGCTTTCCCTTTTATTTCTGATTTCTATGCTCAAGGCAGGCCTACACCTTTTTTCTTATCTTAGTTCTGGGAACTCACCTAGTTTCCATGTGGTGAGGGCTGTTCCCTCTGAGTTCACCAAAGCACAAATTTTCTGTCCTGTTTTCCTTCCTGCTCTCCTTTCTCTAAGGCTGTAGTGTTGTTCTTGTGCTTCTCAGAAGCTTTGAGGACACAGAGCTTTCCTGAATACTTTTATTTAAAAATTATTCCCCCAGATTATACTGTTATAATTAGGCAAAACTGTGTGTGTGCCACCCTCTTTCCCAAATCCCTGGCCTAGACTCAGCTAACCTCAGATTCTCAAAAGTTTTGTGATCCAGAAAACGTTACAAGTCACTAGAGTGAGTTTAAAGATTCTTTTAAAGTCAAAAATTCTATGAAGATGTCTTATACGGTTATAGAAGCTCCTAACAACCAAGTCTGGAGGCTAGTCAGAGAACAGTGCTTCTCTCTTGGGGAAGGCTCAGAAAATATTGATGAATGCTGGAGAATCCCAAGACCATCTTCCCCTTCACTTTCTCAATTAATTGTCCTAAATCTTTCTAGCCAAGATTATGCTCAACAAAACCCAAGAACTTGGTTGATAATTCCAAACTCTTGGGCATTTTGTATATTTTTGTCCAATTAGTTGTCCCTCAAAAAAACAAAAGGAAACACTTATTTTTCCACCATGAAGGTGCACAGGTCTATTATAAACCCCCTTCCTTAAAATTTTGTATTTTTTCTTCTCTTTCCTTGTAACTGAAATTCACACAGGATTTTTAGTTAATCAGAGATTATCAAAACTAACAAGAAGTCAGCTTTGTCTGGATCTTTTGTCTATGGATGGTGAAGCCAGAGAAGGGAAGTGACTCACCCAGAGACACATAGCAGGCTCATGGCAAGGCAGGAGATAGAGCCCAGGAACCCTAACTTTGAAGGCAGCACTCTTCCCACCGATCCTGGCTTCCCCTAAATGCCCCTTGCCCCTCATTCACTCCCTTCTGCTGTTCAGAGAACTCCTAACTAAAAAAATGTGCAACCGACCCAGTGTCACATCAGGTTGGGAGTCTACAAAGGAGTGAAAAGTCAAACCCTTTCACAAGGAAGTGCTCACACGTCTGCAGAGTTGGGGGTCGTGGGATGGGCTGGACAGGTGACTCAGGAGAAAGAAAGCAGCAGAACAGGGACTAGCACCAAGTAGGGAATGCAGATGACCAGTTAGCAAGGGTCACAGGACCTGTGGAGGATGACCAGACGCTGTGAGGAGGTGCTGACCAGTATCCATATGTGCACCAACCAGCCCTCCAAGCTTTGCTTACAGCCCCTTCTACCCACCTGTGGACCCAGAAGCCCCACCCAAACCAGAGCTCACCTGCCCTTTCACATTCCTACCCCTGGGGCTTAGCTAGGCTATTTGCTTGCTTTGCAGGCTGCCCTCCTGCTGTTCACCTATCATAAAACTCCCAGTTCCTTAAGCTCCAAATCAAAAGTCACTTTTCTCTTGAAATCTGTCCACCTCACCCCACACCCGCTCCTGCCTTGCTTATTCTCATCTTGAACTCCCCAAGGAAACTGTTTGTGACCCTCCTTCCTGGTCTACCTTATATTCATCTTCGTGAACATGTCTTATCCCCCAGTAGAGATCTACGCTCCATTACTTGGGGTCACTCATATTGTATCTCTGCTTTCACTCAACAAATACTTGTTGAGCACCTTCCTCCTATCAGGTGTCCTGGTCCCTTGCGCTCTGCCGGTAACAAAGGGACAAACACAATAGAGGTGATAAGTGCCCCTTAGATCAGGTGCTGGGGCTGTGAAAGCACAAAGTCCAGCACTTAATCTAGTCTTGCAGGGGGAGGGGAAAGGGCTTCCGGGAAGGAGTGGAGAAGTAAAGGACGGGTGGAAATTTTCCAGACGCACACGCAGGGGAGACTTGGGAGGGTGAGGCTGGCTTAGCTGTCAAAACGGCCAGTTCCATGAGGCCTTCTAAGCCTAGGAAGGAGGAGAGATTTTCCTGAGAGCAGGGGGGGGCGCCTGACAATGCTCACCCCTCTCTGCCTCCTGCAGCACTTCACACAGTGCCCGGAACATCCTAGACACTCAAATAGAAGCGGAAATGGTCAAAACACTTCCGAGTGTCTTTTCTTGCTCTCCGGTTAGATTCCCTTCACTTCTAGATCAGAATATCTACCTAGGTTCCCAACACTGATAATAAAGTTGAATTATTGGTTCAGCTTCTCACCCCCAGCAAGGATAAGAGCAGCTGACAGTTTTTCTGATAATACAAGCAGGTCTGGAATGCATTTGTTCAAATAAGTGACACAGACTGAGGTCACTGAGTCACCAGAGAATACCTGTCATTCAAGCCCTTCCCATCTTGGGCTCTGTCAGCCCAAGAGGGCCTCAAGAGAGGCAGAGAGC
The DNA here is from genome assembly GCA_006410635.1 of Cephalophus harveyi. Lineage (NCBI taxonomy): Eukaryota > Metazoa > Chordata > Mammalia > Artiodactyla > Bovidae > Cephalophus > Cephalophus harveyi. The sequence goes on from SJYT01061858.1 coordinate 34,133, forward strand.
TTCCTTGGAAGGACCTCATTTCCCAAGCTGACTTCCAGGTCCCAGTCCTAGGAGGGGAAGGTGAAGGAGCTGGTAAGGGAGTGGGTGGGCAGCAGCCGTTTTCACATAACCCCCTGGTTCTCAACGTGAAGCAAGGCCAAGGCCCAGCTTTTTGCTGGGAGAACAGGAGGGAGGGCATGGGAAGGGGTGCGCCTGGGGTCTGGAGGCCCATCAGGAAATGAAAACCAGTTTTCAACAAGCTTGGCTTTCTGTCTTGCCAGCATGCCGCCTCCTCTCCTAGTTAGGAAGTGGGAAGTGTGCACCCCCAGCCTCTGCCAAGCACCGTGTGCGCTTCCTGTGTTCACTGGGTCCTGGCACTGGGCCGCAATGACTCACCGCCAACCACGAGGAGGTCTCCAGGCTCCAAGGGCTGACTTAGAACCTTTGCAGAACTGTTCCTGTGTTGAGAAATTGACTTTTTTTCCATCAGTCACTTCACCGCCTCTCCCCCAGCAAATTATTTCTTTCCTTGACTGGACACACCCTTTTCTCCTCACAGAACATGCCTTCCAGGAACACCTGCCCAGGCAAAGCCTTCCCCAGGTATGGCTATTTCCTCAGCACGGGCCCCAGAGCTGGAGCAACATCCTGCTTCAGGGAGCCTTCCCGCCTGCCAGGCACCACACCTACCTCCTTTAATCCTTACACCGTCCTGTGAGTGAGAGACAAATTCCACTCCTACTTTGGACAGCAGAAAGCCAGTGGGGTGGTAGAGCCTGACTACTGACCGTTATCACACACTGTCCTTCCCCGCAGCAATGACGCTCCACTCCCCATCATCAGGCTGGGGCCGCAGGCGTGGCCAAATCTGTGCTTCAGGCCGCAGGCTCCTGCAGCCTCCAGGCAGACCTCTGCAGCTGTGTGTGCCAGTCTCCCTGAAGCACAGGGCTCCTCGAAGGCAGAATGGGAAACCCTGTATCCTGCCCAGAGGTAGGTGTATACAAGCCTCAAATGAGTATCTGTTGAGTAAATAACACTTTAAAGGGAAACTGAGATTAAACATCATTATCTACCATGGGCATTGTGCACAGTAGATAATAAATGGCTTGGAGACATCTTTAAGAATTCCATCTGGTTCAAAAGACATTCTAGAATGTTCTCAGCTCTAGAAGCTCCAAGGTAGAGAGATTCCGTTTATAAAGTGCTGATGTGTTCCATTCTCTGCCCCTATGCTTAGCACTTAACATGCATCAATTCGTGAAATCCTCTCAACCAGACTGTGAGGTAGTTGTTATCTCCATTTTACAGATGAGGAAACTGAGGCTGAGAAGGGGAAAGTAACTCAATTCCAAATCACTAGAGAGTAGAGGAGAGCAGGCATTCAGACTCGGCTACTTTGGAGAAGCTGCCCAAAGGCTCTGAATTCCGGGGTATTAAACAACATAGCCAGTATTAGAACTATGATCTAATTGCCACGTTCACCTCCCCACCACCTGCCCCCAATTTCTAAGCCCTCAAAACATCCTAGGGCCACCTCGGTCCAAACCCCAAAATCTTTGTAGTCGTCCCAGACAGAAAATGGGATGGTTGCCTAAAAACCTGGCCTGTCCTTCAAGGATCCCAGCACTGAGTTGATTCCCCCCAAACCAAAATGTATGTGCCCATCAGTGAGCAGCTCAGCTCCCACACAAACACAAGACAGGACAGAGACCCAGCGGGGCTAAGCGCCGGCAGGCAGAGCACCAGGGGTTATGGAAACAGGGCGCAGCACACAAAACCAAACCACACAGAGCCAAACTGAAGCCTGGTGTTCTCAGCTGTGTTAGAGCAAACCGAGGGTCCTCTCCCAGGCGCGGCTGGGCCAGGAGGAAGGCCTGCCTTCTGGCGGGTTTCCGCACAGGCCAGGAGGTACCCAACAGTGTGGCTTACTTTGGAATCACTTCGAGAGGCCAGAATACAGACTGTCCCAGGCCTCCAGCTGTTCCAGCCCTGACAGCCTAATGGATGACCCCTCCATTCCCTCCTGGGTCATATTTTTGTTTCCAAACAAGCAAACGGGTCTTGTGGGCATCCACTTGGCTGCGGGTGAGGCCGCCCCACTGCCCGAGATGCCCGGGCACACACGGTCATGCTGCAGGCCTACCTGGCTGGCACCCGTCCGAGCGGCCTTCCTCGCGGCCGGCTCGCCACCTCTCTGCAGCTCTGAGCGCTCAGCCTCCCTTCCCGAGAAAGGGCCCCCCGGGGGCTGCTGGCGGGGCCGGCTCTCCTCTGGGGTGTGGAGCTCTGTGGGTCTCTGTTCCGTGCTCAGGCACCTGACCACGTCTGATGGCCTCAAGCAGCTCTTCTTAGAGATGGCGGGTCCACCTGGGCATCTCTCACCCGCCTCCCTCTCTGCTTTCCTCTCACATGCTCCACTTCCATCTCGCCATGGCTGCCGCTTACCCTGGCTGCTAAAGGCGTCGCTAAGCTCCGAGATGACCCTGTCAGATCGCCCAAGCCACGGCTGGGAGAAGCTATCCTGGAGGACCCCTGGAGGTGGCACATAGGTACCACTGTCTCCATTGACATGGAAGGAGGCCTGGGCCCCGAGCCCTGGGGAGTGGGCTTTGTGCGGAGGCGGCAGGGCCAGTGGGGAGACCACTGAGTGTGGGGTGGACTGGTCCGACCAGCCCGAATGGGGAAGGTTGAGCGGCAGCAAGGAGCTGGGCCTTGCAAACAAGGCCAGGGGGTCACTGCTGTAGACAGAAGCCTCGGGCAGAGGAGGCAAGGGTGGGGTCAGGGCCAGAGGACGCCTGCTCGGGACCCCTACAGTCAACGAGATCCACTCAGAGGTGACAGCGTGCATCTCCGGGGACAGGGCTCGGCGGGGTTGGGGCAGAGATGAGGGGGCTGGCATGAGGAGCTTGCTGTGACTGGGAAACTTCAAAAGAGAAGGAGAGAGAAGAAAACAAAAGAAGTAAAAGGCACAAGTGTCAGCACAGAGAATAAAGGAGGAAAATAATCACACAGGATGTCTGGAGAGGAGCAAAATGGAGAGGATGAGCAGGGCATGCTGGAGTCCAGAAAGGAAATCATCTGGTCGGGCTGGGAGAGAACCTGGATGTGGATGCGGGTGTGTGCATGTGGATGAGGGTTCGTGCATGTGAATGCATGGGTGTGTGCAGGTGGGGGGAGAATGGAGAAGCAGGTGGCATGGAGACTGGAGAAAGGGTCCCATCAGGACAGGAACAGATGCTGCCGGCTGGTCTGCAGAATCAGATTTAAAGGGACACACTGGGAGCTCCCTATCCCCACCCCATCAGACTGCCTCTGCAATGAAGCCTGACCCAGAGCCATGAGGAGAGAAAGGGGGCCTGCCTGAACCTCTGTGTTGTAAACTGAGACGAATAACAGTGTACATCAACTATTCTTGAGTAAAGAGAGTTTAAAAAGGTCTGCTACCACTCTGGCCCTTCTTGGGCATTTATTCTCTCTAGGGGGCTCAGTGAAGAGCCTTCCAGAGAGGTGTAGGAGCAGTGTAGCCATCTTGTTTCATAGTTGCACTTGGCTATAGTCAAGTGTAAAATCTAGCTGTGTTCTTCATGCTGTGACGAAGCAGAATGCCCTGTGCCCGGCTCACACTCTTTCCCTGGGAGATCACGGGATCTAGATCTCGCCGTGCAAAGAATCCTTGGGTCAGCCTGTTGCATGCTTTCAGCCAAGAACCATCTCCTGGGGTCGGCAATGGCAAGTGAGAGAGGAGGATGAGAGAAAAGAGGCCCCCTCCAAGTGTCATCCTGGGCCCCGGGGTCCTGCTCTTGTTCCCCTGACCATCCTCCCTGTAACTTACCACTTACGGCCCGTCTTTCACAGAAGTCACCCCACTGTGCCTCTCCTGAACCCAAGGTTTAGTTTTTTCCCTTGGCTTTGGGACAGTGGGGATGGGTTTGGAATAATTTATAGTTTAAAATAAGTTTGTTCATAATTAATGTTTAGGAAGCAAAGACCATATTATGCTTATAAATCTACTTCCTTTCAGCCCAATATAGACAGAGATGCTGTAAATTCCTTTTGCAACCCGGTTCTTGACTGCAAAGAATACTCTGTATCTGGTCTATGTGTCTGAGGATGAGGACGTGAAATTCTTTCAGTCTTTGTGTTCTGCAGGCCAATCTTGACCAGTAGATGACTAAGAGAACCATACTGGCCATGGTATGTATGGGACAGCGGTGGTACCCAGACAACCAGCTTCACAGCATGGGATGCTGACAGAACAGAATTTTGGACCAACTGATGACAATTATTTCTCTCCCTAATCATCTTGTCCCCAGAGCAATCACCTTAAGTGCTTCCTTTTCCCTGAGATAATATTTCTTCCAGCAAATTCTTGAAAAATGCCATTGTACACATGAAAACAAACCCTGGGATGCATACTCTCTGCACTGCTGCAGTCCCACCCCAGAGGGGCTGTGTGCCATTAGCACTTAGATTTGTCGTGCTGAGTGTGAAAACCAGTGACGAGAAGCTTAGGTACCTGAGGGCTTGCAGTGGCGCTGCGACTTGGGGAGGAGAAAGGCAGGTCGATGTAATCTGTGGGGTTTTTCACTAGTGGCCGTTTGATCACATCCACATAGGTGATGGGGAAGATGCCTTGCCGGGACGTTCCTGGGATCCTCCCTTCGTACCAGTTCTCGTCCACCTGTCGAAGCAGTGTGATCCTCTCTCCCTGCAAGACACAGGGAGGCAGTGGTCCTTGCCCTAGCAGACCTCAGCACGTCTGAGGTCCCTGCCTGTACCCTGTGCTCTCCTGCATTACTTGTCACGTTCTTCAATCAGAAAAACCTTCCATGCTCATCCTGGATGAAATTAATCATCACTGAGATGGAGATGCTAACAGCAGTTAGAACTGCTGGGAGTCTGTTAATCTTGGTCTTTACATATTTTGCTAAAGAAGGTCAGACTCATTCCCCCAAGCTAACAGGAAAATGTAATGTCTTTTTTTTTTTTTGCTGCAAAATAAAGCTTGTAGAATCATAGTTCCCTGAATGGAGATTGGACGTGGACCCTTGGCACTGAGAGCATAGTCCTAACCACTGGACCACCAGGGAATTCCCCAAATCTAGTGGTTTTGACTCGCTTAATGCAAAACAAACAGATATCCAATCATCTTCTTTAAGGTAAAGGTTTTAGGGATTCTTTTTCTTTTTTAATATAGTTTTATTTTTCCTGTATCATTATAGGAAAATTAAAACATAAACATAGGCACAGAATAATCACTACCCATAATATTATCACTTGAGGGTCACCACTGGTAATATTTTGGTACAGATAATTCCATGCGACTTAGACTTGCATATATTTTTTCTTATAAAAACAATATGCACTGTATCCCTTTTGTAATTTGCTTTTTTGGTACTGAATAACGTACAGTACACATCCTTCTTTATCAAGAAATGTAATTCTGTTTTTCCTAGCGGTGCACAGCTTAATGGCCCACTGCAGGTGTTCTATTGTACACACATATAATGGTTTAATTATTGGTCTCCTGATGTAGGGCAACTAGGTTGCTTCCACTGTTTCTCTTTTCTATAACGTGGTTCATCTTTTTTCAAGGCATAGCCTCACTTCCCTCAACCCGTAAAACTCTCAGCTTTAGTACCTTCAGCCAGCCAGAGAATTCTGACATATACCGAGTTTCTGAATTCCTGGGAAGACCAGTATCTCTGTCTGGCTTAATTGTGTTCCAAATAAGTACAAACACCTTGAAGGCAATGATAACATTGTCATCTCCTACTCACTGAGGGCCAACTAGGTGCCACGTGTCACACTGGGGGCTTCCCTGAGGCTGCTTCATTTAATCTGCTCATGGAGGCTCAGGGAGAAGGCCATTTATCTTCACTTAACATAGGAGGAAATCACAGCTCTGAAAAATTATTTAACTCCCCCAAAGCTGCATGCCTGATAACCTATGACTCTTGGCTTCAAAGTTTTTCAGACTTCTCGTGTCCTAGGACGTTCCCTTCTCCACATTAATGTTGTATAACCAATCTAGTTGCTAACACAGTGCTTCTCACATTACTAGGTGCTCAATGAACACTGAATACAGTTTATAAAAGAGGTGGGTCTACCTTTCGTCAGTGTATTCAATGTAGGGTCTGTTCTTTACTACTTCACTGTAGAAATCCCCCAATTGCCTTCAATGCAATTCTTCATGGGGCACAGCTCTTGGGTGTGCAACAGCCCCCCCAGACTGGCCGGCAGCGCAATACCCCATCCCCACAACGACAGAGCCCCCAAAGTGGGGGGGTCCCCTGGTACAGTATGAGAGGGCAGCTTACCTTTCTGAAGGACATCTCTACTTGGGTATCGCCATTAAAATTAAACTTGGCAATGGCTTCACCGTATTCCAGAACCTGTACTGGTGTCAGTTTTTTGGGTTGAGCCTTCTCAGCAGGAGGAAGAAGCTGAGAAAGGGCAGGGAGGAATAAAAAGAGGCAAAGGAGAAGGGAAAAGAGCAGAAAGCAAGGAAATGAGGAAACAAAACACAAGTTAGATAAACGGTGCTCTGGGCATGTCTGGGTTTTTCCTGAGAAAGAGACAGAGCCAGGGTACCTCAATGTAGGTGCGAGGGAAGATCCCCACCCGGCCGTGATGCTCTCCTTCGTACCAGTTCTGATCGATTTGCTTATAAATGTAAACGATGTCTCCCTTCTGTAGAGGAAGCTCTCTGTGGACAGAGGGTCACAGCATTTTAGGAGATGTTCCAATGAGTGTAAGACTGAGATGCTCGGTGTTTTAGCAAAAGAAGGCTTTGAGTGAGGTCAAAGGGGGCAAGTTACATCAGTATTTGTGACATCCTGATATCCTTTTCTCATTCTAACCATTTAGCCATCCACCCACCCACTCATTTCATTATCCACCCATCCACCAATCTCATTATCCATCCATCCATACATACACACACTCTTCTAGCATCATGCAGTAGAAAGGCTCTGAAATTAGGCAGATCTGGGTTCAAAACCCAGTTATATCATTTGCTAGCTCTGGTACCTTCGGCAAGATACTTAATTCCTCTGAGATGTTGATTTGGCCAGAAACATCTTATGTTTGTGTGTCAAAGTCTCTCAGTCATGTCCGACTCTTTGTGATCCCATGGACTATACAGTCCATGGATTTCTTTAGGCCAGAATACTAGAGTGGGTAGCCTTTCCCTTCTCTGGGGATCTTACCCAGGGACTGAACCCAGGTCTCCTGCATTGCAGGTAGATTCCTTACCAGTTGAGCCACCAGGGAAGCCAAGAAACATTTTATGGAAAAGCCCAAACGACTGTATTGGGTTTCTGGCCAACCCAATACTTTCTTTATCTGAAAATAGGAGCTAACTTCAGAGTTTTTGGAGAAATCAGCAACAAACTACAAATAGAAGACCTAGCCTGGTGCCTGTGATATAGTTAACAGTCAGTAAATGTTAGTTCACTTCCTTTTCAACACAGAAAAGGGATCTTGGAAAGAAAAGTGGATTTTCCCTCTTCATGCCCATTTTCAACTTTTCCATCTACATCCCTTTGTTTGCCTCAATAATATGTTAATCTCTAGCCAGGACTCCATTTTTAAAAGTGAAGCAGAAAGATAATAGATACAGTTTAAGCAAAACAAAAACTGCAACTTGAAATTTTCTTGAATTAGAAAAAATGACCTGATTTTTTCCACATGGGTCAAAAAAACAGCATGGAAAGACAGCTGTCTGACTGCAGTGTGGAGGGGGTGTGCCTGCTTTGTGGTGTGCCAGGTGGTCTCACGGCACATAAAGGGGTGCTAGACAACGGGGCACGTCCAGAAAACCTCACACAGAGTCAGCCCTGTGCTGGATCAAAGAATAAGGCTGCCTGTGTGGGTCTCACACCAGCAGGCAGGATTCTAAACCTAACGAGATTCTAAACCTTCCCTTCCCTGTGAAGGGGATCCAGGGCGTTTGTCTCTAGAAAAAAGAATGTCTTTGGTCAATTTTTTGCCATAGCCCTTCTCAGGGGAGTTCTGAATTTCCCCCCTCTGTTTACCCTCAACTATAGACACACAGATGAGCAGAATCCTCAGAATACCCACCCCTGCTGCAGAGCTACAGCTTCTAAACTCCGCTACCCTAAGTGATCGCAGATATGGAGGTGGGTGGGAGCTGTGACTCCCAGCCCCCACAACACCGCCACATCAGGTAAGCAAGGAGGAGGGGGACACTCATGGGAGGCTGAGAGGTCATGTATCGTGGGGGGCTGGGGATGCCTCCTTCCTGCTCCATGGACCACACCCCAACCCCAAGGAACCAGTGGCAAGGTCTGATAGTAACAAGATTTGCGAAATGATAATGTGATACACTTTAGATCTTTTCTGGAGACTCATCATGCACTTCAGCACCCTGGCACCCTGGAGGAAGTCCTGTGGGACAGAAATCTGTTTAACTTGGTTGAATCAAGTGCTTCCACAGAACACTTTTTTGAGTAACATTTATGGGGGAAAACAGAAACCAGTGACTGGAGGTGTTTAACATATTCAAGTCTATGGATCTTTCATTTTCTCTTTAAAAAGTGTTATTATTAAGTTTTATTTGGGAGGCAACATGGTACAATGAAAGCACAGGGTCAGGAGGAAGGCACCCTGTCCCCAAAAGAAACAAGGTGGATAAATGGCACTTACTTTAGTGTCTGAGCTTTAAAGTCAAACTTGGCTCTGGCAGGTCTCATCTAAACACAAGAAACAATGACAAGTTAAAATCGCAATTCATGTACAATGAAAAGAACACATGTTTACAAGTTTCAGAAAGCAAAGCAGAAAAATCCACCCTAACCAGTTTACTCTGGTGTTGAAATATGGGTAGAATTCCACTTGTCTGACCTTAGCAGAGCACTAGATGAGTATTCAGTCAGCTATGCCATGCGCGAGGATCTCCCTACGGAGGGCCAGATTTAGGGAAGAGATGGTTAGAAAAGTCCTCAAGCTGAAATGCTGGTTCTCAAAGCTGATACCGTTATTAAATAAACAAACGAAAAACCAGCTGGAAGTCCTGAGACATTCCTTATCTACTGTCTTCCTCTTTGGGGAACACATTCTGTTTGCGTGACTTAAACTATGCCCTGCAAGTAGATGAACCCTGATTGACTTCTCACATCACCTCCAACTCCATATATTTCTCAACATCTGTGAAATCATCCAAAAAGCCAGATATAGCGAGCCCTGAGGTCATGCTCTTCCTCAAAGGCTCCCATTCTTGTCGGGGAGCCCTCTCCTCCTAGCCTCCCAAGCCTGGAAGTCGTCCGCAGCCCCGTCTCCACTTTCTCATCGAGTCTGTCATTGACTCACGCCAACTCTCCCTCCGTCCCCTCCACAACCCCTCTCAGGTTCGACCTCTGGTCCCCACCAGCACAAAGCTTCCTTTGACATCAGTTCTCTTTGCTCTAATCTGCTGTCACTCAGAGACACAAATAACATTCCTCAAATGCCTCCGTCACATCACTGCCTCACCCTGAAGTTGGCTGAGTCTCTCAACTGTCCTTCAGGTCAACTCTCAATGCCTGAGGTGGGTTAAGGTCTCTGGGTAATTACTCCCCACTCATACCTAACTGCCTTATCTCCTAGGACACTCTTCCTGTCCCAGTCAGGCAAGTCTATTTGCTGCATCTTGTCTCGACACCCTTCTGTGTCTGGAATTTCTTCATCACCAATTCCAGCAAAGAGAGGAAAAGGTTCTTCTTTACTTACCATGTTTATTTTCACATCTTTCTTCCCCACCACTAAAAGTTTTTTTTTTTTTTTTT
>SJYT01061858.1:43989-174680 GCA_006410635.1 Cephalophus harveyi
TGTGTGGTGTGAACTGGGAGGGGCACAGTAGATGTGTATAAGAGACAGGCGGGGAGAAATCAAGTGAGCAAGCTGTGCATAGCTGCCAGTATAATTCTGCCCCAGCCATAAGCAGCTCCAACCTATTCAACTGCTATGACTTTTTGGTCCAGGGAAACAATGTACTTCCTACTTCAATATTAGAAGGCATGGACAAAGCAGAGGAGAATATAGGTGAGAAAAAAATCACTTTCAGAAGCTTCATCAAACTTAGTTTTAAATCCTGATCCCTCAATGAAATATCCCCACATTATCAGGCTCCTCGAGCTGCGGTCTTGTAGGGACCTTCTTTAAGGCCATGAATTCTCTGCAGGAATTTTTTATTTTTGCATTTTCATGTGCTGTTTCTATCTCCGATACATACTAAAATTCAGCTAAATGCCAACCTTAGAATCAATGTCAGAATTTCAATGTCTCCATCTGTGTCTGTTATGACCAAAGAGCATAATTTAACCACTGTAAGCAAATAAGAAGAGATCATGGAGTTATTTACAAATGATAAGTTCACAGAGAAGGCCAAATGACCAACATTTTAAGGACACAAATGTCACAGTGGTTTCAATTTTAAAAAAGGGGGTGGCTGGTTACCTCATGACAGCCAACTGCAGAGCTGTGTGAAATTAAAAACAAATTTATACCAAAATAGCATGATATTCATATTCTGAGTGACAACTGAATTCAGGGAAATTATATCAACTATCAAACTATCAATTAAATTAGTAAAACCCAAGCCATGTGATGAACAGTCAGTGGTGCCTTCTGTCACTCAAAAGATTGAGACATGAATATTAACCAGCTCTCAATTAAATTAATAATTATCAAATAAAAACTGTATAGGTGTATAGTTTACTATTTAATCTGTAAATTGGCTTAGGTCAACCCAATTGGGTTGGTGAAAATTTGTCTTTAAAGGGAACCCATACGCTATTTAAGAGTGAGAAACACTGATTCCATCAAACATAAGATATAAGTCATCATTGCCTATATAAAGCATCATTTCCCTCTTTATCTTCCTCCATCCCCTTGAGGCTGAATCTATCTTTTCCTCCTCCGGTTCCCAAGGCATTGTGTTACTTACTACAACAGAGGTAACTGTTCCAAGGGTGCCTCTTCCACTAGACTGCCTGCTTCTCAAAAGCACAGTCTGAGTCTTGTTTCTGTCCCTTCATAGGGTCCTGGACAGGATTAGTGGTCACCCAAACTCTACTGAGTGGGACAGAGTCCATCTACACAGCCTAGTACACTGGGACACAATGGTAATGGGACAGAAGTACATCTACAGGGTCTGGAATGCCAGGACTCATTGGTCTTTGTCTTCCGACGTCTGTCAGTCAGCATCTAGGGCCGGGATTCTCAACATGCAGTCCCTGAACTGCTCAAAAATGCAAATTCTCAGATCACACCCCAGAATCAGACACTTGGTGGATGGGGACCAGCAACCTGTGTTTTAACAAGCCTTGAGGGGATTCTGACGCCCTCAAGTTTGAGAACCTCTGCTCTAGAAGGGATGCAAGGTGGGTTAGGCAGAGTTCACCTGCCTCTGTCTATGGTTACTGTGCCCTGGTTGCATTTCATTTGCATGTATTATCTACAAGGAGTAGGCAGCCCTAGCTTGTCTCTGCATGTTCCCATCTCCTCCATCACTCACAACCAGGTAGGTCCGGGAACAAGGATAACCCATCACCAGAACCTTCAGAGCAGAGTGGTATGGAGGAACTGGAATGCTGAGGGCTGTGAGCTGTCCTTTCCTTGCATCTGAGTTACTCTTGATAACTTCTGCCTTTTTAAAATTACATTTTATTTTTCTCTATCACCTTAGAGCCACTTTCCCCTCCCCAGCTTTCCTTTTCACCTGTTCCCCTCTTCTCTGTCAGTCACCTTCTATTCCTTTAAAAAAAAAAAAGAAAGAAAACAAAACCCAAACCATTCGAAGAATAACCAGTGGTACCTCTGTCACTCGAAAGACAGACACATGAATATTAATCAGCTGTTACACTGAACGATTATAAAATTGGATATACTTTGGTGTCACTCCCCCATTCCTCCACCTCCACCCCTCAAGCCCCAGACACACACACTTCCCCAAAAGGAGCTAATCTTAGGCAGGGCTACTTAAGGGTCATGTGGCAAAACAAACTCTGACACAAAATGCAGCATTTGGCCGGCATGAGAATTTCAACATGCTGACCTCCGCGCAGGAGGCCAAGGTCCAGATAATATCACTTTAAAGGCTTGTGCCTCTTTGTTCCTTGTATAATATTAAGTTTCGTAATCTTCAGCTGAGAAATGTCCAAATTAAGGGAATGGGAAATTCCAAATTAAGGGAAATGGCCCTCAGAGAGTTCTTACCCTCCATGGCTTGCCCTAACTGCGAAACTCTCTGGCTTTCAAAATTCCTCAGTGAGGTTTCAGTTCTCTTGAACACTTCAATTATATTATTGTAGGATACCAAGCAGCAGTACTGCATGTAATACAAGTCTCACTAAACCATCTCTTCAAAGAAGAAGCTTGTAATTGTCCACACCATGGCCACTAATGCATATGAACTAAGGTACAGCTTTCTAAGCAGAACACACAGGCAACACAGTATCATGGTAAAATGCAGATGGAGAAGACGGGACTCATGAAGGCAGCCGACGCTCTAAGGCATGCATTCGGAGTGTGCACCAGTGGATCCCAGTCCCGCAGCCAGGCATGCTTGGACATACAGAGCACAGGACATAACGGGAATCATGTCCTCCGACCAGCCAGAGAAGAGCCAAAGCAAGCCTAAGGGAAGCCAGGATGACAGATGCTGCTTGGAGAACTAATGTGGCCTACAGAGGGCAATGCTGAGGGAGGCAAATATTGCTTTGGGTCAAGCAGCAAATTGAGGTGACCAAAACAGACCTCTGACCCAGTTTTCCTTTTTGCCGTATCGTCTATATTGAGGAGGTCCCCAAAGCGCTCATTAGTGATAAATTGATGGTGCGTTGGAATGACGCCCGTGTGGCGTCGAGCTGCGATATCGGCTTCTTCTTGCTCGCGTTTAAGTCGTCTCTGGTCCGCTAAAAGTTTCTGCCATGAAATTGCATAAAATGGGCAGTGAATCATCTGGTCCAGGGCATTGGAAAACTGCCAACAAAAACAACTAAGGAAAAAGGTGCTGGGTCAATAGAGAGGAAACAGATGTTGGAGGGGCTTTATGTTCCCACTGTACCCACCCGCTGTGTGCTCTGTGCAGGGAGGGGATGATACTGCAGAAGAAATCTTGGCAGCACTGAAGGCTGGTCCCATGTGGTTACACTGTCTGCAGACTACCCGTCAGCTCAGCTGACAGCGTCCTGCCTCCAGATACAAGGCAGCCGAGGCCACATCATCCAGGGATCCTTCTGGAGCACTCATGAGCATGGAGCATGGCAGGAGGCCGGAAGTGCTATCCTTACCTCACTTAGCCAGTGATGAGCTCCCATAACGTATTCCCACAGTGGAACCAGGGCGGGCTCTTCCTCCTGCCCACATCTGGCCTGTTAAAACTGCTGTGGGCTTTTACTAAGGGGATCTCTGGCAAGCAGGTCATTTTGTGCTTCCTATTGCTGCTATTTGAATATGCTCAAGAGGGTAGAAATACCCATTTCAGAAAATATGGCACCCTTCCTCCTAGGCCAGCCAACCCTTCCTCTGAGTACAATTTTAGGAGGCTTCAGCATGTGCACCAAAACCTATTTATGTAATGGACAGAAAGCATCATTTAGTATCCTAATGTACTTTTTACTCAACTACTTCTTCCTTAGAGAAATAAAGCTGAGTTTAAGGGAGTGCTGTAGACTATACATATAGGAGATAAACTAAGAATAAGGCACCTGAGTTTAGAAGAAATATTCTCTCCTGAATTAAGGAAACAGTCATTAGTTTCTGTTTTTAAAGGCCTTTTCAAATAATTAAACAATATTACATTTAACTAAATGTCCTCACTGACTACTGAAAGGACCCTACAAAAGAGAATTTTAATGTTTTCTTATTCTAAACCAATCATGCATTCCCAGAATTAATATTGCTTGCAGGAAGGCATTAATTAGAACTGATCGTTTTGAGCATTCTCAGTAAAGCATTAGCCTTCTCCTAGCAGGTAGTGATATGCCTTAAGTGACACCTAGCTCCAAAGGAGGGTGGGTCCATCTTTTATTCTTCTCCAGGGTCTACCAATGATAAAGCAGTAACTTGTCAAATAGCTATGGGATTTCCAGTGAGCAGGTTAAGTTGTGGTAAAGATTCAGTGAGAAAAGACATGAGAAAGTGTTTTGTGAAACACCATACGGCCCTGGTTTCCAGCCCTGCCTCTGTTATAAGGTAACTTTCTATGTGGTCTGGGGCTAGCCAGTACCCTATGGCAGTCCTTTCCTGGATAAAACAAGGGAATTGGCTAGATGACCACCAATGTCCCTTCCAGGACTGACAGGTTCTTGTTTTCTGAATTGCATTATCATCAATGTTAATAATAAGCCACTTGTGGGACTTTCCTGGCAGTCTAGTGGTTAAGACTCCATGCTCCCAATGCAGGGGGCACAAGCCATTCCTGGATGGGGAACTAAGATTCCACATGCCGCATGGCGTGGCCTAATAATAATATGAGTGAGTGCAAATGGAGCAGAGCTCCCCTCCCAGCTTGAATCTGACCTCAGTAAATCCATCATTTCCATAGTTTAAACATAGAAGCCAAAAACCAGGTATAAGGATACTAGGATCTGTGAGCCAGTATATTCAGGAAACAAGCTGCTCATCCTCTGAATCACTATATCAGCAAAGTAAAACCTGCCTCCCACATGGTAGGTGAGAATTCTATCACAAAACCTCCCATGTTGGATGCTAGGGTTTATACTCCTGAAATGGAATGTCACCTCCCTTCATCATAGCAGGCCAGGTTTCAACAGGTGGAATCTCATATCTGTGACAGTGACAAACAGAAGTCTGTTCTGTGGCCCGATGGACATGCATTGTGACATTTTCACATTGTTATTACAAATAATTCTGTCCATCAAATGCTTTCTTGAGTATCTTTTCACAGACAGGTGCAAATGTCTGAGTGCTGTCTGTATGGTGCCCAGAGAAGGGCAGAACTGTGGTCTTTTTTGTCCTTTGTCTCTCCAGCTGACAGCATGACTGTTACCCTCCAGCTCTCTTCAATGTCAGCCCGACCCTAAATTCTTAATAAAAATCCCCTTAGACTCTGAAACCACCCCAACGAAACAGAACACAGGAAAAGGGCTTTGGACTTTACAGGGAAGCAGACAGAGTTGTGTACACATGACCACCTTCCCCTACTGCCACCAGCCTCGAAACAATTCTTCCGTCTTTTCACTGCAGGAAAACGGTCCTCAGAGCTTGTTTAATCAATAGGACCCTTTCTTCTGGGAATGTGAAGTCTAGGAAGCAAGTCTTGTAATAACACTTCATCACAACAGCAGCTTGTGATTCTGCCCATTTAGCTGATATACCGAACCACCTCTTCCTAAATCCCAAGAGAATGTGCCCCTTTCCTGGCCCCACCGGTCAGATCAGTGCTGTGCACGTTTCAGCAGCTGCAAGACAAAGGCTGATCCTGAAGTTCTTGGGGTGGGGCACTGTCACCGTTTATTGGGGTATCTCTGAGTTAAAGGCAACTTCTTCAAAATGTCTTTATAAAGTGTCTTTATCATGGTCATTATTCTTTTTACGTTTCCTCTTTCTCCTATTGCATCCTTCTCACAATATGAACTGTGCTTTGTAATAGAGGGTGAGTTTTCCTTGGGGGTGAGGGTGCTCCCCTTTCGAGGCACTGAATACAGAGGTGGGCAACCTCTTTCTGAACCTCCTGGGCAGTAGACTGGCTGGATGTGGTCTTTGGAAGTTAGTGTCTTGAAAAAATCAGTCCTACTTTTGGGAGAAGTGGACTAAAAAAGGAGTGATCGACCCTGTGTCATATAAAAAGTCACCTGTGAAAACCCCTATGTTTGATTCTAACTGCTAGGTCATGTCACCTCCCTAAATATTTTTGTCTGCACAAGAGCTTAGAGAGTTCAAAGGTGGCGATTACCTCTTTATCATCATGACGCCGTCGAATAAATTCTTCTGTGGATTCCAAGTAATCAGCTGGTATAAAATGCCTTGGTGACTCTGAATCTTCAAAACAATAAAGCAGAATTAAAACAGGCAAAGATTTAGTGGGAAACCAGATTGGGAAAAGATTTCACCTTTCATCCATGATAAATATCAAGTTTTTACCATTGTCATTTGGTGATCAGTATCCCAATTCTGAAAGAAAAAACCCAAACCCCCTCCCTCCTGCTTTTTGGATTTACCTGTGAACTAGTTTCATACACAGAAGACTAACGAGAGGCCAAAAGTGAGCAGAGAGAAGACCGTCTTAGAAAGGTGTCCCTATTAGTAAGGCGTGCAGGGTCTTACAGGACACACACACTGTACACTCACACACACACACAGGGCCACCGAGAGAGGCTGCCTCTCAAAAAACCTCAGCGTGAGTCAGGATTGGTGTGAACTGCAAGGGGTTCAGGAGTTCAAATCAACAAATTTCTCAGATGAGCTAAACGGCCAATTTTTCTTTCGAAACAGAGTTTGGTGGTTAGTCTAAATGACATGGGGGAATCTGTTTTTAAAGAAGAGCAGCCACTACGAGCCATGATTAATTGCCAAGCAAAACAGAAAACAAAGGACGGACCAGAAGATGAGCACCAAGGGCACAGGGGAGGAGGGAACACAGCAAGCAGAATGGAGGGACGGGTGAGGTGAGGCTGGGCACACACACAGAAGGCCACCTCCGAGGGGCGCCCCCAGTTCCCCGCGGGGGTTGTTGTTTCTGTCCAGGCCCTGGTCTGAGTGCGGCACAGAGTTCCCGTTACTAAAGGCCCGCGGGCAGACCTCCGGGGTCGCGGGTCTCTCCTGAGGGGGCTCTGAGATCCGGCTCAGCCGGGCCATGGTGAGCCGGGAAGACAGGCGCTTGGGCACCGAGGGCCTCCCCCCGGAGGGGGGTTCGTCCCGATGAGGCTGGCTGGGGGGCTCTGGCTTCTGGCCCGAGAAGTCCCCGGGGCCAGGCTGTCTGAGAGGGTGCTGGAGGGGCTTTTTCAACCGGAAGGGGAGAGGGCTCATTAGGTAGATGTTCCTGAGGAGCGCGCCCCTGTCCCCCCGGGGATCCGGGCGCCAGTCGGGCCGCCGGGAGGCCTGCTGCTGCTCGTGCCTGCGGATGGTGGTGAAGCGCGTGTAGGAGGCCGGGCAGGTGCCCTTGCACTTGTTGAGGCGGTGTTTGGGGAAGTCCCCGTGAACGCTGCCGCTGCTGCCCTCTCGGCTGTCGCTGGACACGTTGGAGCAGCGGTCCAGCTCGTCCGAGCAGGCGGAGAGGGGCTCGGAAGGCGCAAGGCCCCGGAAGCCCAAGGCGGAGTCCCCCATCCGGCTGCACGTCGGGGAGCCATAGATGATGCCCCTGGAGCTCAGCCCGTCCACCTCCCGCGGCCGGAGCTTGGTTGACTCCAGGAGGGACTCGGCCGAGCGGGCGGACATGAGGCCGCTCCGGGCCAGCACGGGTGTAGGGGACTTGCTTAGCCTGCCGGACAGATCCAGGGACGGCATGGACCGGGACCGCTGAATCAGCTGCTCGAAAGCCGTGATGCGGGAGGAGACAGTGTGCTTGGGAATGTGCTCCGAGCCCTCCTGGCTGGGGCCCAGCTCGCCCCGGGCCAACGTCAGGCCGCTCCTCTCGAAGTGGGAGGCCAGATCCCGCACGCTGGAGGAGGAGCCGGACCCCAGGAAGAGTCCGGCGCGGTTGATGTGGTGCATGTCGCGGTAGAGCATGGTAAACTGCGGGCCGGCCTTCCTCGAGAGCGGACAGGGCCTCCTGGCAGCTGCGCCGAACTCCTGCAGGCTCAGCGTGCTGCTCGAGCGGCCGTCGTAGTCCCGCCGCGAGCGCATGAGCAGGTTTTCCACGCTGCCCCCCACTGGCAGTGGGAGGCCTCTTCTGGAGTCGTTCAGAGAACCCGAGACACAAAGATTTTCGCAGCTCTGAGCCTTTTCTGACGGCAGAAGGATGCTCTTCCGATCCTGCAAGAGAGCGCTGGGAGCAGAGAGCCTGGGTTTGAATTTGGAGGGTAGGATTTCCGAAATGCAGGCTTTCGCGGCGGACAGGGGCTTCTTGTGCTTACACCCAGGGCCTAACGCACTGCTACTGTGAACTACTCGGCTATGAGCTGAAGATGAAGAAATCATGTGAGCATTCCCACCTTTACGATCCACTGGAAGCATGCAGAATAAAATAAACAGACCCATTAGGTTAAAGCTGAAAGCTGCTACCAAAAAAAAAAAAAAAAAGAAAAAAAAGGGGGAGAGGGAACATGCTTATTTGTCAGAGGGTTTTGGTGTGTGTGTGTGTGTTTTTTTTTTTTCCTTTTGTTTTAATTTCCAGTCGATGTCCGGAAGCAAAATAATCTGTGCTGCAAAGCAGGTGCAAAGATGCAACAAAAAATGGCCACCCTTTTAGAATTAGGAAAAGCTCAGCTAATTTCTAAGAAAAGGGAACCAGAACAAAAAAGAGAGAGAGAGAGAGAGAGAGATGCTTCAGGGAGAGCAAGGTGGGGATTCAAAGGAAGGGAACTATTAATACCAGAAAGAAAAATGGCCGGTGAGAAACTCAGGAAGGGGGCCGGGAGGGCTCAGTGGCCTGGAAATGGATCTGAACAAGTCAACACTGATCCCAGTAGCTGGAGGTTTACTCTCGCTGCCATCACCCTAGGAACGGGTACAGATGGCCAAGAGACACCCTGATAACACTGTAGATGGGCCAGAGTCTTGCAGGCTACACCTCGTTACCTTTAGTGGAGGCCGAGCTGGATGGCCGCTTGAGCCCACTCAGGCCCTGGAGGGGGATGTCTCCTCCTTCCAGGACACTTTTATAAATCTGCCTCTCATTCTCCAAGCTGGTGAGATCCCCGGGAGCCCCATCGGATTCCCTCTTCACCGCATGGAAGTTGGAAGAATATACACTGAGAACAATGAAATTTTTAAAAAGAGAAGAAAAACAAAAAAAACAGCAGTTAGTATTTTTAACAGTTTTCTAAAAAGCACACTACCAGCTGAGGATAAGGAAACAGCTCCTGGAATCCTCACCAAGCACAGTCCTTCCTAAAGGGCATTCTTATTTAGCCACAGAGCTTGACAGACAAAGCAGGCCCTCAGGGGCCCCAGAATGTTCAAAAATTGTGTCCCAAGAACAAGGTGCTCTGAGATGACTGCATTTGTGCTTTAAAAGAATAACTGAGAAACACTGCCTGGGCACAGAGCGGGGTCAGACAAGAGGGGGTTCCGGGGCCCAGTGACTGCACACAAGTTGAGACAGCCAAGGACATAAGTGGTGCTTCTAACATGTTGCCAGCCAGAGCGGGCCATTTCAAGCCCAGCACCTGCATAACCTTTCTAGGTTGTTCCTCACTAGTGCTTTGACCAACGGAGCATTAAATTGAACAACAAAAGGTAGTTGCCCAGCTGTCTTGGGTCTCCAGGAAAATCAGCTACCAAGTGCAACCGGAAACTGGCATTCTTTGTGCACTTATTCCATCCATTGCTTTCAAAATTTGTATCAACACCTTAGGACATGAATTATGGAGTATCAACTATCACTTGTTTATATCGCTCATTTATATTTATCTTGTTCAAAGTCTAGGTGTTTTTGCAAGTTACCACAAATCCTTTATGGAATGAGGTGGGGCACAGAAAAAATTAAGAGCACTTACTCACTGAACCCTCCCCTCCCTCTAATTCCAGTTTTCTATGCCTTCACCCACAGACACACTGACAGGTGGGCATACTCACACATGTGTGCACATACACTCAGATCAGGGGTGACCCCCTTTCTCCCACAAAAGCACTCAGGCTCGCACTAGGCTGCTTTTCTGTCCTACCAAATTCCATTTACCAGTATAATTATGGATTTTTCAGCTGAAAGATATAAACAGCTTGATAACACTGAATCATTCCAATATTTTATTTATTATCAGCCATAAGCAGCTGCCTGACCTCACACCCCCTCTACCTCACCAGTTATCAGGACCCACCCCCTACCCACAGCCACCTCACCTTTGGCTGTTATCCAGCCGTTATCACCATTTTTTCCTGCTTCCACCAGAACAACAAACCAGTACTCAGGAAACCTCTCAGAATGGATCTGCTCTAGCCAATTGTTTTCTTTCTGATACCAAAGCCAACATGCTTTTTCCAGATGTGTACATTTTGCTACTGAGGGGCACCTTGTTTAAAAACAATATCTAAAAGCTCTTGAACAATGTTTTAAAATATATCATCTCTATTAGATCTCCTAATGTTGGAAAGGCATATCATCTGTCCCACTTTCTCCAAGGGAAAACTGAGGACCAGAGGGGTAAAGGTATTTGTGGACGGTCACAGAGTTGTTGGATCTTGCTGTGTTCCAACAGATCAGACAGGATGGGGAAACCAGTCAGACTGATCGAGAAAGGGCCAGTCAGGACTAGCAGCCATACATTACTCAACAAAACAAGTCAAATTCAGAAGCTCAGAGGAATCTTCTGGTATCCACTTGGCGACTTTACTGCTGAGGCCTGGGGTTTGATCCTTGGTCAGGGAACTAAGATCTTTCATGGTATATGGTAAGACCAAAAAAGAGAAGCTTAGCCCTTGGGAGTCTGAGTTGAGCCACTTTTGGTTCGGAAAGAACAAGCCAGGAGGAGACAGCATGGGGAACTCACCCCCTGGCTAAGATGCAGAGCTGACTGCTGAGCTTCAAGAGGGATTCAACAAAAACACTCACTCGAAGGATAAAGTGAGAGAACAGAATAATCATCTCAGGGCCAACTGTTTCCAAACGTGCCACAAGGCGTGCTCTGGAGGAGGCAGGTTGGGTCCTGGCCTGTGAGTCGAGCCTGGCTTCCATGAGGAAAGTGATCAGCTGAGGCAAGCCTGCTGTCTTTAAAAACTTGGAAACAATCTGTTTCTCTCAGCCTCACTTTCTTTCATCTGCAAAACTAGTAGGTGTAATGAGACTGTCCACAAAATCCACCTTCAGATCCGTTATCTATACAGACATTTCTTTTGAGCTCCAGACACAGACATTCAACTATCTTCTAGACATCCCCTACTGCATGATCCTCAGACATCTTGAACCCAGCCTGTTCCAAACCAGACCTTAGCTCTGTCCCTCCATCTTCCTTCACCCAAGCCAGAAAGCCAGTAGAATCATCCTCCTTTTCCCTCCCCAGACCTAAGCAGTCCCAAGCCCTGCTTATTCCCTGTCCTGGACACAGTCACATGAATCCTTCCGCTCTCTTCCCCCCGGGACTGCCCACGACTGCTCCACTACACCTCTGCAGGAAGTACACTGCCACTGCCCGTCTCCAGTCCTCACTTCCTCCACTCATCTCTGCAAATCACTGCCAATGATATTTCTAGAGAAGATCTCAATTTGTCATTCCACTGCTCCTTTTACTCATTCTACAAATATTTACTGAGCACCTACTAAAAGTCAATCATTCTCCTAGGTCGAAAGTAAACAGAGGACAAAACAAAGATCTCCTGCCTCATGGAGTCACTGTTCAAAACCAGTTAGTGTTTTCAGGGGAAAAAAGAAAAAAAAAAAAAAAAACTGTCTCTAGACTTTGGGGAATCTAGACTATCTTAGGAGAAGGCAGTGGCACCCCACTCCAGTACTCTTGTCTGGAAAATCCCATGGATGGAGGAACCTGGTAGGCTGCAGTCCATGGGATCACGAAGAGTCAGACACGACTGAGCGACTTCCCTTTCACTTTTCACTTTCATGCAATGGAGAAGGAAATGGCAACCCACTCCAGTGTTCTTGCCTGGAGAATCCCAGGGACGGGGGAGCCTGGTGGGGTGCCATCTATGGGGTCTCACAGAGTCGGACATGACTGAAGCAACTTAGACTATCTTAGGGGCTTCCCTTTTAACTCAGCTAGTAAAAAATCTGCTTGCAGTGCAAGAGACCTGGGCTTGATCCCTGGGTTGGGAAGATCCCCTGGAGAAGGGAAAGACTACCCACTCCGAGATTCTGGCCTGGAGAATTCCATGGACTATACAGTCCATGGGATCACAAAGAGTCAGACTCGACTTTCACTCTCAGACAATCTTAGAGTACTGCATGAAAAAAAATTTTTTTTATTTATAATATAATGCTACTGTCATTCACTTTTTTACAATATTTTTTAAACTTTTATCTATTTGGCTGGGCTGGGCCTTAGTTGCAGCATGTGGGATCTTAGTTGCCCCAGGTGAACTCAGTTGTGCATGTGGGATCCAGTTCCCTGACCAGGGATCGACGCCAGGTCTCCTGCATTGGGAGCATAAAGTTTCAGCCACTGAACCAAGGAAGGCCCTGACATTCACGTTTTACTTGCTGCTTCACGATAAAACCTTTCTTTGATTTTCCCCTCAAACGCTTCCTGGGTTCCATCTCTGAATCTACCACACTGCATTCTAATTGTCATGTACAATCATGTAATCTTCCAATGACACTTTTCTTTGAGGCCAGGCAGTTTATCTTATGAATTTTTGCATGCCTGGTATGTTGTTCAATAAATACATGTTGGTGGAATAAATGATTTGATGGAGTTAAATGCCAACGTGCACAGAGATTTATGACATCCTTAAGGCCCAGGGGAATTTCTAATCACTCATGTAAATCTACCCTAATGATTTGTATTTTGATCTAAAATTAGATTAAGGGGGAAAAGAGTTCTCTAGTAGACCATCACCATTGAGGAAAGAGCAGCTTGTTCTTGAGTGCCACCTGCTGGCCAAATAAAATAAAGCTCTTCGGCTAGGCAAAAAAATATATATATTCGTGCCAAAATGCTAAGTCATGATGAAAATAATGAGTACTCTACACTGTTGACTTACAGATCTGATAACTCCAGGGAAATAGAATTCAAAATGGGATATATACTATGATCACAAGTATGAAAGATACTTTTTGAGATGAAAGACTGACAGCTGTATTAGGATATTGGGACCATGGGCGAATTTCTTTCTCTCTTCCCAGGTTCTTCTCACATTGTGATAAGGAATCATGCTAATAAAATTCTAAACTGCAGTCTGCTCAAGATGTGAAAGTGGATTTAAGACAACACCATCACCTCTTACAGACTGACCACAGAATTTTTGATCCTGGGCCATTCGGTGACTTGTCTTTCTCTGGTGCTTAGGTTAAGTCAAGTCGCAACAACATTTTTTTCACATGTGATTCGCATTCACAAGCTGCCTGCCCCAGTGCTAAGCAAGCTGGATTCTAATTAACTGAGATTTATAGGTGCATTCATTTATTCAGCAAACGCTTACTGTACATTTTCCTACATGTCAGGCCCTGCACTCAGGCTGATTCACCCCCAACGGCAAACACCGAAAAACCTTACTCATTTGAACAAACTGGGAGAGAATCAAGCCTGAAATACTGAAAAGACCCCACAAGGAAGAACAGCAGTAGGGAAAAGCTCATCTATTTCTGTCAAGATGAGAACTGGGCTATATGACCGAAAAACAGAGGTCTCCAGAGACCTATTTCCATGATACAAACAGAAAGTGAAAGTTGCTCAGTCGTGTCCAACTCTTTGCAACCTCATGTAGGCCATGGAATTCACTAGGCCAGAATACTGGAGTGGGTAGCCTTTGCCCTCTCCAGGGGATCTTCCCAATCCAGGGATGGAACCCAGGTCTCCTGTATTGCAGGCAGATTCTTTACCAGCTGAGCCACCAGGGAAGCCCAAGAACAGAGTACTTGATAAAGTAACACATCAAATAGCTTTATGTACACAAGTACTCAGAGTGTCTGACAGCAACTTGCTCTTTTAAAAAGCCTGCATGGAGGGGATTCCCTGATAGCCCAGTGGTAAAGAATCCACCCAGCAATGCAGGAGACACAGGTTCAATCCCTGGTCCAGGAGGATCCCACATGCTGAGGTGTGCCACAGCTATCGAGTCTATGCTCTACAGCCTAGGAACTACAGCTACTAGCCCATCCATCCGCCTGGAGCCTGTGCTCTGCAACAAGAGAATGTACCGCAGTGAGAAGCCTGCGAGCCACAACCAGAGCGTAGCCCCTGCTTGCCGCAACTGGAGAAAAGTCTGTGTAGTAACAGACCCAGCACAGCCAATAAATTTTAAAAATTATATATTTAAAAAGCCTGCATGGAAACTTCTCTGGTGGTCCAGTGGTTAAGACTCTGTGCTTCCACTGCAGGGGATGTGGGTTTGATCCCTGGTTGGGGAACTAAGATCCCGCATGCCATAGGGCACAGCCAAAAAAAACACTCTTTATGCCCTCAATCCTGCTCACATACTATTACACAAATGGTTCCTTGTTTTTTCTTTCTTTTTTTTAGTCACTCAAAACAGTAAACTCTAGCATGCCTTTCTTTGGTTAATTTAACACCGAATTTTGAATCAATATTGGGGCAGATGAGAGTTTATAGATGGCACCAGTAGACCTCAGCAGTTCCCTGGCCTAGCATGTCATTGCTCCTACTCCGGTGGTGGCTCTGCCATGCACAGCTCTGGAAGCCCGGCGCACACTACCTCACGTGCCTGTTTCCTCACCGATAAAATGAAGAATAAAAATAACTGATCCTAGAATGCTGAGGACTAAATGAGGTAAGGTATAATACAACGCTAAGCACAAGACTTGGCACACAGTTAAGCGTGCAAACAACCACTCAAATTCTTTCATTCAAGACCTGTGTTCTTAACACTGACAGCCTGTGGGAGCTGCCTTCTGAATACTTTTAACCTCTACAATCTATTTTATTCAGTTGCCACATTGCCTTTTTATTTATTTATTTATTTTGGTGTGTTTTGCCCCTGAAACTATTAGGGGGCAAGGAAATGGCAACCCACTCCAGTGTTCTTGCCTGGAGAATCCCAGGGACAGAGGAACCTGGTGGGCTGCCGTCTATGGGGCCACACAGAGTCGGACACGACTGAAGTGACTTAGCAGCAGCAGCAGCATGTTATGCTTCTATCAGAATACCCGGCCTTAGATCCATTAGAAATTCACTCAGCCAGCCACCTGAAACACTCTCACCAACACACCCTAATCCCAGATGATGGCTTTCAAATGAAACTACTCTTGCAAAATGTCTTCCCTGGCCAGATATAATAGACTGGATATGCCCAAGTGACTGCAATATTTGACCCCCAAATCCATAAACTCAGCATTCACACCAAGTCAGGCTTCTATCTGCACAGCTAAACTTTGCTCTGTGCAGAGTTACCCAACCCAAATAGAACAGGGAATAATAGTGGGCCTTTCCTCCCCGTCATATTTCAGAATGAGATACGGATTATAGTCTCATGGTGATGAGAAGCTGCTTCTACCAGAACAGTCCCCAAATCTACTTTTCAGGTATGCAGTCCTTACCCTCCTGGGGTTCAAAGTTTATTGTAGTCACAAAAATACAAGAGCACCAGTCAGGTATACAGGCACAGAAGGAAGTGCCAATAAGAGGTACCAACACGTTTGTAAGGGGGTGGGGCAACAATGAAACATTTCCAGCTGGGTTGACAGCTGCATAGCAAAGTATGGAGACAAGAAACGGTGGAGAGGATGTAGGCTGGCTGGGGAGGGGAGGAGAGGCCGTAGCTACCCTATGCGGAAGCGCATGGGGTGTGCATTCACCAGCCAGGCAGAATTCCAAGAATTGGTATAGGGGAATAAACCCAGATCTCTGCGAATGAGACAAGTTGGCCCCATCTTTCCTTGTGACAGGTCCAGCCTGAAGACTTCACCCCCCTCATCCCAATCACCTTTATACCAGATGCACCTCAGTCACACACCCCTCCCCGCCCCAGGAATCAGCTTCTCAATTCAGACAAATACACTTACAGCCAAAGGTAAAGAAGCCAACACAGAGAAAGGCATATCAGAGGTAAGATGAATGAATCATCACATTAATTTGGAAAAGGAAGAGAAAAAAAATAATTTTAAGACTATAGTTGCTACTTGCCACCAAACTGTACATCATTCAAAGTCACGACTGAAACAAATGAAACACAAGCCTTCCCCATTTTGGACATTTCATACATCAAGCCATGTAAACGATAACTTACTATCCAGGAGGCTCTGAAGAAATTTCTGGAGTCGGGCTGACTGCTGAGCTCTGTAAATATAAAAAAAAAACAAAACTTACTTTGACTCAATTATTTCAAGCCAAGGGGAAAATAGAGAAGTCCCTTTCTTGTCCTAGTTTAGATGAAGCCCTCCGGGAGGCAGGGAGCCGAGCTGAGCTGGAAAGGGCTCAGTGCAGGTGGACGGTGGTGCTCTTTCTCTGGGAGGAGGATTTCTGGGCTTTTGCCTCCCAGGGGCTGCACCCAAGGCTCTCTGCGTGGTCAGGAGATGGCCCATTCCTCATGTGTATCTCCAGTCGCAGGCCCACTGGGTGGATGGCGCACCACTTCACAACATGCATTAGTGACCTGGACAGCACCTTGCACCAGCTTATCCCCAGCCCTTGGACCCCTTGCCAAGCCCACCAGTTTCCGTCATGCACCCAAATGCCACAACCAGAGAGCGCCACCCAACACTTCATCAGGTACATAACATACAAAAAGAAAAGCATTTTAAAAGACCATACTTCTAGATCATTCATTTACCCCTGGAAATGGGGAGCAGTGCAGTTTCACAAAACCTCTTAATGCCTGTTTCACCGAGTAGGAGAGCATGTTATCAAATGACAGGCCACTATGCAAAAGGGAGAACACCAAGAGCTCTATGCAGATAAAAAGCAGCATCATTAGAGTTTAGGATGTCTATCATCTCGGAGAAGGAAAGGCAAAAGGTGTGATATATTTGCTTTTAAAAATAACATGGTAGTTGAATAAGTCAATGTACAGCTTCACTTTGAAAGATGCTCCGATCTCTGCTAATGACCACTTCAAGGAGAACAAGCTGTCTGGAAGAGAAGAGGCACGTGGGGAAAGGAGAGCAAGAAAACAGCAGGAGAAGAAGGAAGAGGTTGGGAAAGGAGGAGGAGATGGTGGGAGGGGAGGCAGCCCTCTTTGGGGGCTCACGCATGCTGTCCTCCGGCCCTTAACCCCAGTGTTCCTGGGAAACCACTGCTCTCCCCTCCACGTCCAGCCCCGATGCCCGCACTGGCCTCTCCTGCCCATCCTCTCCCGGAGCCTCCCTCAGCGCCTGCCCATGCCGGGTTTCCATCATGGAGGAGCTTCGGCACAACCCTGCTGAGTCCCCTGGAAACACCCGCTTCCTGCCCTTCCCCCTCACAGGTTGTCAGCCAGCGCTATTCCTCTGGGGGCTCCCCTGATTCTTTACCGCATAACTAGCTCCCATCAGCTGCTTTCCCAGCAACCTCTAAAGTGTTTAGAAGCCTGCTTGGTTATCAGATGCACTGACCCTCCCTCTGAGTCTATTTTTGGGGGACCCCTCGGTTAGCTCTCACACTTGCCCCACCTTTCACTTTTCCTCCTTGCTGTTTTGCTCTGATCCTCCTCCTCTGTTCTGTGTCAGACAAGATCCCCATGGGGGGCCATTGGTCCCCCACCCTCTCCCTCCCTTCAATCTTGCTCCGCTCCCAGGGCTTCAACCAGCACTTCTCTTCGGGTGACTCTGACTTTCAACGCCCCTGCCTCTCATCCATTTCCAACTCTTGCCTGGATAGCCCCCACATGATCCACAGTCAACACCTCAGAAATACCTGAAACTCTCCCTCTTCCTTCTGCACTGACTTTCTCCCCATCTTTCCTATGTGACATGCTGACATCCCCATCCCTCCTGCTTCCTTCCCCAAACCCTACACTTGTGTCTCCTATTCCTACCCTCAATTCTTTGATCTTTACACCAATTAGTTAAAATGTCTCACTGTGGGACTTCCCTGGTGGCCCAGTGGTTCAGACCCTGCAGACTCTGTGCTTCCAATGCAGGGGGCAAGGTTTCAATCCCTGGTCTGGGGACTAAGATTCCACACGCTGTGTGCCCCCATTAATAAAAAAAGAGAGAGAGAGAGAGAGAGAGAAATAAAAGGAGGAAGTTTTTAAAAAAAAAAAAAATTAAAATAAGGCATTGGCTAAATAATTCTTTTTAAAAAGTTCTCACTGCAATTTCCTCTGTGAGTTCGCTCTCATATCCACCCTCCCTCTTGCTTCATGCTGGTGCCACTGGAGTTGAGGCTCTTGCCCCTGCATGCCCAGACTGCTGCAGCAGTCTCTTTGTCCTCTCAACCTCCAACTGGAGGTTTTCCCTTCAATTCAGCCTCTTAAGAGTGACAACAGTAAGCTTCCTAAAACACTTCCTGAATTACGCCATTGACTGGAGGGCAAAATCAATCATCCCCTTAACCATATTTTCTGAGCTTCTATAACCCAGGGTCAACCCTCTTTTTCCAAACCTGCCTCCCACTATTATCACCCAAAATGTTCTATTATAGCTGAATTCATCTACTTTATTCCTGAATCTATATTAAATGTTTATTTTGCGCCTTCTACCATGCCCGCAATGGATGGCCCCCACTTGCACCAGGTACCTAAATTCCATCCATTCCTTAAGATTGGGCCCAACTCTTGAGAAGTCTCCCTTGATTTTCTGGAAGATTTCTCCCTCTCCTGAGCCTTTAGAGCCCGCAGTGGTCCTTCAGCTCTTACCAGGCACTGCAAGGTACTACTGGGGCTCTTTTACTTATGAGTGTGGCTAGCGGCCATGTTCTTGAAGGCAATGCGTCCACTCTTGTGCTGACTTAGAACCTCTCTCAGCACATCTCACAGGCCTTAGCTAAGGGCCATGGGTAACACATAACTGAATCAGTGTCAAGATGACCCATCCATGCAACCTCTTCAGGCCCGCCTAGCCACAGGCAGAGCTATGGGTACCAGACGCCATCTCTACCCAAGGGAGGCTGCCCTGAGCTCAGTAACCTTTGGCTGCTGCCCATCCTGGCACCCGTTG
Source organism: Cephalophus harveyi (assembly GCA_006410635.1). Lineage (NCBI taxonomy): Eukaryota > Metazoa > Chordata > Mammalia > Artiodactyla > Bovidae > Cephalophus > Cephalophus harveyi. The sequence goes on from SJYT01061858.1 coordinate 62,987, forward strand.
CAGAACCACTCTCCCTAGGAAACTTTGAAAAGAGTACCTGCTGACTGGCTGGGACTCCTGCCCTGCCTCTTGACTCACTTCAGGACTTACCTACAGCCACAACTCTTCAGAACCAGCTCAGACCTCCATTCCCACAAGAGCGACAGCTGTTGCCAGTCTTTGCCCTGGGTGGAGACTCAGCCCCCTACCGTGCCGCTCGGTCACCTATCCGCTTGGTTGATGAGCACTGTTGCACATCTTCTGCATGCCCCTGGGCCTAACCCCTGGTCCCTGCAGGCTAACTCTGCCTTTGGGGACTCTGGACTCCCAGATGCTAACTCCTCTGCATTTGCTTACAGTTCCTTCTCTCCCTCTTTTCCTGGTCCCCTTGGCTGTAGACAGAATCACCGGTTTGAGTCTCTGGCTCTACGTGACTTCACACCCAAGTAACCTATACTGGTGGCCTGACCCTCCTTGTCTCAGTTCTGTTTAAGAATAACGTGGTCCACAAGCATTTTCCATGTCTCTCGCCATAGTCTGTGGATGTCCTAGCCTCTTCAGCAGTGTTCGCATTCCTTTTTTATTTTCTGTAAAGATACCCTTTCCTGGTAAGAGCCTCCTTTGTTTTGTCAGGCAGCCATGGGGAGCCGTTCTCCAAACATTTGGTATTTTTCTTTCCCTTGGGAGCCCATTTATCTTGGACTCTCTTTTCTCCCTGACACATCCTTTAATAAACCACACTGGGACATAGCTCCCTGTAAAAATATCAATGCAGGCTGAGTTTCAAATGCATGTGGCCAGGCTGTCTGGTCTCCGGAGTACATTTTTTCATTAAGAACTTTCTGACCTTGCAAATTACAAATACTACTACTCTGACGGTGCCGTCCACATAAGAGGCACTCGATTCACAGAGGCTATGTTTTTGAAAATGATCTCTGAGGTTTCTTTCTCCCAGGGCTGCAAAAAATATACGCAAGTTGCCCACAAAAGGCTCCCTGAAAATTCAAAGAAGGTATACACCCAAGGAGGCAGAGGGGAGCTGTAAGGGTGACCCCTTGAAAGCAAAGAAAGAGGATGGTAAGGACAGGGGAGCAGTTAAACACCAGCCAGCCTGCATATATAATATATATATATATATATCTGAAAAATCCCCTGTAAGGAAAATGCCAAGCTCAAAAGGAAAAAAAAAAAAAAAAATCCAAGCAAAAATTAAGTTAGGGGGTAATGGGGATCTAAACCAGGAGTCAGAGAGCCATGCAGCTTAAAAATACCAGCATAACCATTCATCACCCCGACTACATCAAAAACCACAGAACAAAGAAGAGAGCAAAGGAAACCGAGGGCAGGAGAAAAACTCAGAAATACCTGTGACAGGTTTGTACTGGGTGCTTTAGTAAGCGTCTCCGTTTTTTCTAAATCTGCCTCTAATTCTGTTTGGCAGAGGTTGAGATCAGTTTCTAGATTAGTCTGGTTCAAGAAAGAAAAGATGAGAAAGAGCATTTTAGTTAGGAGGAAAGGCAGACAGCATGGAAGATTACATTAGAAAAATGAGTTTGTTTAGTGTCATACATTAATAAGGCAAAGATGGGCATGACTGAAATACAAGAGCTTACTAGGAGTTAAAGGCAGGAAAACTGAGAATGCAGCATTAGGCAGTGAGAATGTAAATCCTGTGGCAATCAGAGCTCCAAAACACTACTCTACTTGCTAAAGAGAGGAACTACACATTCCACAAAAACCTACCTTTGAGGAAACACCTATGTTTCTCTCTTTTCAGAGTATGGTGACTATGACACATACTATATGCCAGTAGAATAAGTAATTGCTTTTAAAACCTCTACGTATTAGTATAAGTCTTAGAGACTTTGTTAAACTGTTTTATCTCAAGCCAAAAACAAAAAGTTATAATCAAGTTTTTTTCCGGAAAAAAAAAAAAAAAACCGGGGTGGGGGGGGAGGAAGAGGGGATTTATTAAAAGAAGAACACCCCACAACACACTCACACTGGTCAGGCCAGAGCATACACACAGCCCGCAGGGGGAGCACAGTGGAATTACCTTTCTATCCTCTCTAGGAAGGATAGAGCAGTCTCCAGGAGTATAATCCCATATCTTTTTGGGAGGCTGACGGGAAGCAGAGGAGGAAATGAAGAAATGAGCATAAAGACATAAAGACAAACATGGAGACCGGCTCAAACAAAGAGGGGCAACACTAGGAGAACTGTCTCAACACAGAAAAGTGGACTAAAAACAGAAGGAGCGGGCACTCTGCCTCCTGAGGCTGCCCGGGGACCCCACGGAGCTCTTGGGAGCCGGAAACGTGAAGTGGGAGGTTTGTTTCTACATGTAGGTCTCGGGGAAATCACTGTTGGATACGAAATAATGAAAACTTTATAAAAAGAACAAAGAAAAAGCATTAACACCAATTTGAATGAAAACAGAAACATTTCAATTCCACATTGTTCTTTTCCAACTAAGACTGACACTGTGAGCCTACACTTTGGAGGTAGTCTTTCCCACTGTAAACTTGACCATGTCTTCACAAATGTGTGAATTTGGAGATCTAACCAAGGGTCGGTAAATGGTGCTAAATGTGCTTTCTGTGATTTGTGGCAAGGAAATCCATGCATAAAATGGATGTTAAATGTTGTGCTGTATAACTAGACAATTTCATTAGATAATTTTTTTAATCTTTTACAGTTTAACAAGACTTGATAACATTGCTGATGGTAGAGTCAGACCTTCCATCTCTGTTAGAAGAAAGAGTTTATACTTCGAATTTAAACAGTGAACTGTAAGGTTATTTTCATTTTCTCCTTTCATTCTTCTTGTTAGAATGAGCTGCATTCCCAAAGTAGCAATCTGCCAGGAGAATTGTTTTAAGGGGGGTCCAGTGTGGGCACTTAGTTGCTTAGTCGTGTTTGACTCTCTGCAACTCCACGGACTGAAGCCCACCAGGCTCCTCTGTCCAACAGGATTCTCCAGGCAAGAATACTGGAGTGGGTAGCCAAGCACTCCTCCAGGGAATCTTCCCAACCCAGGGACTGAACCCAGGTCTCCCGCATTACAGGTGGATTCTTTACCATCTGAGCCACCAGGGAAGCCCAAGAATATTGGAGTGGGTAGCCTATCCCTTCTTCAGGGAATCTTCCTGACCCAGGAATCGAACCGGGGTCTCCTGCATTGCAGGTGGATTCTTTACCAGCTGAGCCACCAGGGAAGCCCCAAGAGGGATCCAGAGGAGAGGACATCTGGAAGTTACAAGGTACTTCTAAACCTGCGATCTCTTTCCCACTCTGTACACCTTTTTGTTCTGCCTGTTTAGACTTGAAATTTCTTACACAATGACCTCTGAGGACACGAGTTCATTAGTAACTCCTATCATTCTGCACAAATTTCATCATAAACAACTCTGTGGCAGCATTCAAATTAGTTTTAAATTTCACCTTGAGCTTACTTACAGAAATCACATCAATTTTGTCGAAATTTTAGGGGGGAGGGAGGAAGAAGAAAAGGCTGACTGACACGCAGGCCCTTTGTAATGAATTTATAGATGAAAAGTAACCTGATTCCAAGGTGCCTTCACCACTAACATCCGCAGGTCAGTAACGTGATCTCGGTATGCTTATATTCTGCAATTTGTAGAGTAAGAGCCACTGACAATTATCACTCATCTTTAAGCACTTAATACCCTTGAATCTTATTGGGGATGGAGACTTTTTCAAGTCACTGATGGTAGCCCTACTCATTTACTTCCTGCAAAATACTAGACAGTGCTTACAAATAAAATTAGTTTTAAATCATCTTCCCTGAATGGTCCCTAAAGTCTTGAATCAGTTGATACTCTACAATTCATTAGACCTGAAAGGTATTATAGTCAGGGTTTACTGAAGCTTCAGCTCACTAAATCAGGGTGGCTTTAAATGAAGGGGCTGAGGAAAAAAGGACTGCAGGGTAAACATCTACAGTTCTGGCTGGCTTTACTGCTAGGAAGTGGGTCCTAGGTTCACATGGAATAAAAAGGAGAAAAGATGATCCACACGCTTTGACTGGAGTTTTAATTTCATTCTGCTCCCGAATGACTGAAGAACCCTCCAAAACAACTTCCATGGTTTATACCCCTTTTATTTCTACCTCTTAATGGCACAGAGTTGATTGGGGTAGGAGAAGAGAAGAGAAGAAAACAAATTCTCCCCATCACACCTTCCTCCCAAGCCCTGGGAGTACTATCCAGTCATCAATCTGGTTCAACCAGGTAACAAGCTCACCCTTATGCCTCACACCATAAGGACCTGTTCATCTCAATGCTATTCCTCAGAATATGAGCATTGATTAAGCTATTTTGGCAAGTCTTCAAAAGTATCATCTTTTATGACTTTAAAAGACTTACACAAGAAATAGTAGTCCCATTTAAGAAATCTAAGGTCTATGTAAGGTTCATTCTGGCTTCAGAGAAAATGGCATTTTGGAGAAAGTATCTCTAAGTCTTTAAATAATTAAAAGTCAGTTGGGACAATAGGGTAGGAACACAAATTACAGGAAGGTCCCAGTACACAGATGGACTGTTTTCTCAACATTTGTCTGGATTGGCTGTGTGGTGTTCAGACGACCATTTCCCATAGAAACAATTAATTCACTGAGCTATTCACAGAGCCCATCTAGGCACACTGTGACTGAGACACTGTCAATTGCTAACAGAAAGAGTATTAATTACAATGACAGATTCAGTAAACAATAAACCAGTCATAATTAATTAGAAAAAAACGGCTTCATAACTTTCCCTAAAAGTTAATATTTCAGTAAAACTAGTTATTTGGCAAATGAGGAGATGGCTAGAAATTATAGATTCTCAACAGGGTTTTAAAAATCAATGGCACAGACTCCTTATTATCAACAATTTAATGCTATGACTTTCTCTTAATATTTGGCATTTTTTACTTTGTAATATAAATTAGTCTTGGTTTCCACTGCTACTAGGTGTTGTACATGTGTGATGATTCCTCTTCTTTGACTTAAAATATAATGTTTAATTACAGCCTCACCAAAGACTTAAAATTCTGGTTTCCCTCAGGAAAAAAAATACCTATAACTGGAATTTATGAAAAGTTGTTAGTTATAGCTAATCCTGGATAATAAATTGGATTTTTGAAAAAAATAATAAAGCTAATATCACTTTATTTCTCTGATGAAAGTATGGCATTATTATTGCATGTACTAATCATCGTCTTTTTTGGGGGGGTGGGGGGTGGGGGGAACACATTTCCAAAGGTTTTTTCTATTGTGAGACAACTGAGCAGGTTTTAAGAAAAAGATTAGGATATTGCTAAAGTTCTGCATGTGGAAAAGACTGTGGGAGGTCGACTTCATTGGTGTGTGAATGGTGGACAGCAGAGAAAAAACGGAGAGCGGAGAAGTGAGGTGTGTACCAAAGCTTTGGGGAGGGGAGGACACTGGGCACACTTTGGGTTGGATGCGTCCCTCACTTCTGACCACTAGGTGGCACTGTTCATCCAAGGCTGCCGGCTGACAGTAGGTGACAGAGAAGACAAAGTAGGACTGCCCGTTTCTACAAATGGAGTGTTTACAAGTCAGGTGCTCCTAACTCTGAAAATGCCTGAACATTCCAACAAAGCTCATCATGGCTAAATCAAATGAGCAACTTCAGAGCACCAGCTAAATTCCTCTGTCTTCATCTTCATGAAAAGTATACTATGAAATTTAACATTTTCTTGAACTATAAAGTTGTTATCTACTAAAAAAAAAAAAAAAAAACTATTATTCTAAATCATGTGACTCAAATGCCAGATTCAATGCTTAAAGTCTCATACAAACATCTAATGAAATGTTTTATTTTTATACACTTAATCCCTCTACCTGTAAATTCTTTTTGCAGCTGTCATAATTGAGACTTTAAAGTAACTGAAATTTTAAAGTCAGTTTCCAGTCATGTCCAGTGGAAAAATGAGCTCAGTTCTCCCTTCCGTTCGATACTCCTTTGGGTGCAAGGCCAAGAAAATCCTCCTTGAAGTGCCAAAAATCAATTTGTACCAAAGCCAACTCAGATACATCACAGGGAATTTGTGGGCTATTGGGCTGAATAATGTTTGCTAGAATTCCTAACTCTCATGTATAATTTTGGGAAATAGTATCCCTACCGCATAGAGATCATTCCCTAAAAGTTGCCTGTAACAGGGGAGCATTCTCAGACCACCTATACACAGAAAGGCCCTTTTCCTTTGCTACTTCTCTTACATGTGTGTTTCTAAAATTTCTATTTAAAATAGGGACAATGCTAACCCTTTCTCAGTGTATACGCTCTTTCCTGCTTGTCTTCAGCACATTGTGAAGCCTTTGTTCAAGGGACTGAACCGAAGCCTGAAATAATGCAATCTACAAGGTGTGTGACATTTGTTGCTAGTGGTGAGAGGTCCTAAGACAAGCAATGATTTAGCTGTGTCTCCCTGAAACCTTCTAGCAAGAAACTTCCCAGAGCTCACTGTCCCTTCTTGGTGAAGTAAAGCAGTGGAAAGCTCACAGGTTGTAGTGAGAACAGACAACCCCACCACTGACAGCCAACAAAGCTGTTCCCCACTTCCTGAACTCTTTACAAACAGATCTGGTTCTTTGGCAGCAACAATGCATCAACAGCATTATTTAAAAAGGTGTCTATAACCACTGAAGCTATTAAACTTACCGGTTTCCCAAACTCCAATTCCGAAAAGAATTTATACCAAGGTTCATTCTTTAAATCTATCTCTTCTGGGCTTATATCCCGACTCTATAGGGGTTGGTGACAGGGAAATGGAAGAAAGAGAAGGATAACATTATGCAGAGATTACATAGGAACCGGCCAGTAGAGATGCAGTGGTTTCCAGAAATATATAGCACCTGCATTCAACAGCAGCAATCATCTTTTTTTTTTTTTTTACAGACATGAGCAAAATCAGGAGCTGAAACAGGCAGGAAAGGATGTGTTTATGAAAACAGGCACACTGAGGGAGGCAGCAGTGAAGGGATTGTTCACTGGTCCCCAGGCAGAGGGATGCATATGGAGAGCACTGTACCCCACGGCTGCCCTCTCAACACATCTGAACACGGGCATGACAGTTTTCCTTAATTGTCAAAGTGGTGGGAGAAAAGAGAGCCCCTCTTTCCTCTTTCCAAAGAGCTAAGAGTTACAAGCAAATAACCTGGTGAACACACCAAACATTTAGCCATCTATGCCAGATGAGTAGAGCAAACACTTTTTACGGGCTAGTACGGTTTTAGTGCTTATTCGCAAGGCTGTCTTCAGGTTTTCAAAAATCAACAGCAAATACCGACACTTTTATAAAAGCCAATTTGTTAATACTGCATCTTTAATGGCACATGAGTAGGTGAGAAACCAGTCCCACACAGAGTAAAGTGAACGATGATGGAAGTAAAAACAGAAGACACAAGTGAAAAAACATTTTAAACAAGCACCCATGGGGGATGAACACAGACAGGTATACCTTGGGCTTTAAGAGATAAATGTTAAAGGACTGGGGGGAAAAAAAGGAAAAAGCTGAACAAGACAGATAACAGTACAACACGGGGGAGAAACTTCTGGGTTATGTTACAAAAATAAGTTAGCTTTCTCATTTTATACAGCTCTAAGAGGTAATTCAGACTGATAATTTGATTCCTTGGGATTTCATGTTTCGTCAAATATTTATAAAGTTGCTCTGTGGAAGAGCATATGTTTCTGGAAATACTTAGTTGAAAAATGAATGCATGGAAAGCAAATCAGTTTCTCTTTAATAAATTGGAGATATGATCACATCAGATGAAAGTGTTAGAGGCTCACGGCTTAATTCTTATGTGTATATGTTTCAAAAAATCTTAATAGTCACAAAAGAGAGAAATGGTGATATTCCTGACAATATGAAATAGAAAATATACATTTTCCATTGAGACTGAAAACATCCTAAGAAACATCACGCCCTCGGGGCCACAACACATAGAAAGGAAATTACACGTCCTGTGGACACATCTCCAAGTGACTCCTTCACAAAGCAGTTCCTCTGGACACATTTTTCTTAACATTCAGGTAACTGGTCTTTTGCAGCTGGTTGAAATGCCTGTAAACTTTCTTAGCGACCTTCACCAGTCTCTAAGATCCCTATAAGGATCTTTACTATTATTTCTACTTTTGCTTTAAACCGAGGAAGATCTGATAGATAACTTTTCTTTAACTGAAATTAACTGAATAGAAGCTAGTTGAAATCAAAGGAAAATATGTACTGAAACAGTCTGTCCTCTTGCATCCAGACAACCTTCTTCCAACTGTCTTTAGGGGCAGAGGAGCTTAAAATCTGGAGAATGTGTGTTCCATCTCACTGGATTCTGTAATTCTGTAAAATACTGGAATCTATATTTTATTTATTCAGTGAAATGAGGTGCAATACTGACAAGGACACTACCATTTAGGAGGGTCAGGTCAGACAGGGGGACACCCTAGGTCCTTGTATGATGGGGCTTCGTGAGACCTAATTCATGTGTATCACTTTAAAAGACCATTTATAAACTGCTTCCTGGGAATAATTTGGGTTTTGTTTTTTTTTTCTATTTTTTAAAAATAAAATGTACCAACTTTTTCAGAAAACTGCCTGAATGTCCTGGTACTCAGTTCTGAAAGAATCAACCCATTTTATTGTCAAAGGTTGTTCACAGATTGTTTTATTACCAAGGTTAATGATGGGTTGAGAATTGAATCAGGAGGCATGTCAACCAGCTTGCACCCAGAGCAGCCAACCTTAGCCCTTGGAGCTGCCCAGTGAGAAAGCTAGAGAGGTAATAAATACCACATAGCACTTGATTCTGCACTGATAACTCCTTTCTAGGTCCAAGCATAGAATGGACAAATAGGGGACTGTCCTTCTGGATGGAGAGCAGGCTGTTTGTTCTGGCAGGCAGAGCAGATTCCACAAAGCCAGGCTGAGGTCTCTGCGACAGGGAGCTATCTTTTCCCAGCTTGGCAAAATCCTCAGAAAAGGCAGGGGACTCATGAGGAAAATGCCTGATCACTCAGAAGAATAGTTCAGCTGCTTGGATGGGAGCTGGAGACTAGCTTCAGAATCTGAATGTGGCGTGTTCATTTACATGGCACTTTGTTATACTCACAGATCTTTTTTACCCACATTATCACATGTGACCCTCTCACTCAATGCTCCGGTGAGGTTGGCAGGCCAGGTAATAATTCCATTTTACAGGTGAAAACACTGTGGTTGTTCAGAAAAGTTAAGTGATGCCCCCAGACATAAGGCAGTGTCCAAATTTGAACTTGGAACTCAGAAACCTTCCAATTCCTAGTCCAGTGCTGCTTACCTTTCTCATCCTCCCCAGGAGAAGGGGGTGGGGCTGCTGAGTTTGCAGATGATACCAAGCTAACATAAGGGCAAGGGACAGACTTGAAAAGTCAGCAAGGAGCCCAAGGTGACTCTGAACTGGGAAGAAACTAAGTTGGGTAAATCCCCATGTTTTACACTTCCAAATAAATATTGTGTTTATAATAATGATTTTTACATTTGTCCTTCTCACATTATCCCTATGGGAGCAGGAACCCCAACATCTAACCCAGGGCTTGGCACATAAATGTTAATTTTACAAGCGGACCCTTGAACAACCTAGGCCTCAGGGATGCATGCAGTTGAAAATCCAAGTATAATTACAGTATAATTTACTGGCCCTTAGTATCCAGGCTTCCTCCACATCCACAAACTCAACCAACTGCAGTCGTGCAGGGCTATAACATTTACTATTGAAAAGAATCCACAGTTAGGTTGACTGTGCAATTCAAACCTGTGTTGTTCAAGGGTCAACTGTACATATTTACTGAATTGAGCTGAGGTTCAGTTCTGTAAGGGACTTGGGAGGGAAGTATGTAAAAGGACCATAGCCTGAAAAACACCTATTTCTGACAAAGCAGGGACCAACCAGTAGCTCTCCAACTCCAAGACCAGAAGAAAGTAGGCTCATACTACAGTAAGAGGGAGGCCAAACAGTAATAAAGAACTTCATATGAGTTTGTCAGATAGCTGAACAGGTCACCATGGCTGCGAATCTCCTGCGAATCTTCTGAAGGTAGCACAGTGTTTGTCTGGGATGCTGTGGGTTTGCTGCAGGGACAAGATGAATGCTAAGGCAATCTTCACAGTCTACCCATCAGCCCTCTGTGCGAACAGGACAGATGTGCCTGTGAGGTCCCAGTTCAAATTGCCAGGCTTAAGCAGACACAAGCACCTCTAGCTGGAAAAACACTGGGGGGAAATAGGGATTCTCCCCCATAAAAAAAAGATGTGCCTTTCTGGGAGAAAATTTAGATCCTCTATCTGTCTCTAGTTAGGACACTTATTCACAGCTAACCACCACAAAAACGTGTGCGTGTGCTCATGTGTGTGAATGTGGTGATGATGGTTGGGGAAGAAGGGGCCCTTCAAATTCTGGCAAACCAAACACTAAAACCGAGAGGCAGGACTCACACTGAAACTCCCATTCCAAATTTCCTGTTCATGTGGCAAGAACAGCAGGAAGAAAAATTCAAAAATGAAGGACTGATGCCACCTCTGTGAAGAGCAGACTATAAAAAGATGAAGATTCTCTCTGAAATGAAAAACTACTCTTTGGGAAGAAACAGCTGGACAGCAACGTTCCTCTCCGGCCGGCCTTGGGTGTTATGTCCTAACTGGTTGGCCCAGGCCCTGGTACAGCCGGAGGGGCTTCCTGTGCGCGAACAGCCAGAGGGTGCTTGACCATCCACGCGTATGGTCAGCACAGCTCTCCAAAGTGGGGCCCGTGGGCAGAGTGAGCTACTTCTCAGGGTTTATGAAAACAATATATATGCTCCCAAGGACTATGATATAGAGGATACTGTGGCTGTTGTGGTATCAACGAGCACAAAATTATGGATTGGGGTTTTTCCCCCCCTCCGTAGTTTTGAGTAGTGGTCAAATTACTAGGAACCAAGGAAAGGAAGAGGAAACAAAGGAGAAATTAAGAGGAAAGCTTTCAGTAACAGCAATGACCATCTATGAATAATAATATCGCCTAAACAAAAGCACGCAGGGGCCTACAGCGTCTGGAAGCACGGAAGTGTACAGATACGTGATGTGATATATGTCCCTTGCTTGTTATTCAAGTATCAGGAACATACTCAAAGGACATAACTTTCTTTCTAGGAAGACCTGTGTGGAAGGTTACCTTCCGTGTTTATTACCTTCTCACAGAGACAGAACCTGCAGTGAAGGGAGGAGACAGAGGCACAATTCTCTACTCCTCTCAGAACTTTTTGCTTAAAATAACTTTGGTGCACAGTAAATGCTGGAGATGACAACTCTGAAGCATTTTGGTGAACTGTTGAACCTCTTTTCCTAACTAAAATTACTTACCCTTTATGCTTTTAAAGATGTCACCTTTGTATTTTAGTAAAAGTCAAATCAATTATTCCTTAAAAACATGTAGAGCAAAAGAGGCGGAGGGAGAAGAATTTGAACCCACATTTCAGGGGCCTTCTTATTCTAGACTCAGTGTGGTAACCGCATTTTAATGAGAATCAATCCCCAGAATGACAATTCCCTCCTGCTAGAAAGGCCGGAGGGCTGCAGGGTTTATGGAGCCTTGGAGGTCCCTTTAAACATGATCAGAATTCTGAAACCAGCTTGTTTTAATGAAGGGTGAATAAAAGCAAGTGTGACGGGCAGATATGAAACTCATCAGTTTGTAAAAATTCTCCCTTGCCTTTTACAGGGTGGTCTCCTATGCCCATACAGGCTATTCTCCCTACTGATAACTGCTTGGAGATGTGAACTTGCGTAGGGAACCACAAATCAGATGGAACATGCAATGTGTCCTCTCTATTGAACATGTCAGAAAAGGAAGACCTAAAAGCCACAGTCTAACAGCCTGGGGCTTTTTTCCCCCCAAGTATCATATATTAATTATCTGGTTTTTAATGATGTACTTGTAACTTCAACAAAATGTATGCATGTTCAAGTAAGAGTCACCTCTAAAACTATAGCTTTAGTCTGGTTAGTAATAAGCCTGATAAACGAATGGTTAGATGTTTTTTAAAAAAGCAGCAAATCAACCTTTACACTGGCAGATTTAAAATTAGTGAAAATCATGCACAAAAAGAGCAACAAAGCCACAATGAGAGGATTCTTTCAATGCAGACTCTCAGCACTTATTTTGTGAACACCTGCCAAATGAAAAGAGTAAAAATACTTCATATTGTCACTGTCTTCTAAACAAAGCAAGTCTGTCTCAATGGAGAAAGAATGTAATCCAAGCGCGCACAATGCATCCGGATTAAAGAACTCGGGCAGGGCGAGACAAAAGCACTTTAATATGCACATTACCATCTTTTCGTTGGTCAGAACAGAGGACTTGCCCGGCTGATACTCGTAAATGCTTCTGGGCTCTGCGCGGTATTTTCTTGTATCCACTTTCTTATCTGGGGGCTCCCAGTCAGTCCTGTAGAAAGAAAATCCTATTAGAGCTATTCTCATGAAAATTGGCATCCAACTGTTCTGACGACTTTGGCTGACTGTAGTTTAATCAAGGAATTTTTATATCCGAGGCACAAAATGGGACTCTGCGCAAAGCGTTCAGTTGTGCTGGTTTCCTTCTTCAAATAACCAGTTAGATCCCTGTGTTTGCTTCACAAAAGGCTTGAGGTGTCCCGTACGCACAACCAGGCACCGGGAAGCAAGGAGACAAGAAAGGGAAGAAAAGCCGCAGCTGCAGCTGGAAAGTGTGCTCTGGAAAAAAGCCTTCACCTTGCTCTGCTCTCAGGGGCTTATCACCTCCCAGACATGCCTGTACTTCCCACTCAGGCTGGTGCAGTGAGAGAGAATGCAGGACCCAGAGCCAGGCAGCTGTGGTTCCAACCCTACTACAGCCCTTGCTGGCTGGCTCCTCTGGGCCAAGCGCTCAGCCTCTACCGAACACAGTTTACTCAGCTGGTTAAGTGCGGTTGCTGCAAGGATTAATGAGACAGTATGTCTCAGCATGTAAATCACTGTGCAAGACATCAGGCCCACGGTAACCACTCTACAAACACTTTGGTTTGGTTTTGTTTGTTTGTTTTTGGCCGCACCGTGTGGCATGTTTGATCTTAGTTCTCTGATCAGGGATTGAACGTGCAACCTCTGCATTGGAAGCATGGAGTCTTCACCTCTGAACTGCCACGGAAGTTCGAAACGTTACTTGTTTTTATAACCCTGTTCTTCTTCCCTATTCCACACCCTACCCTGGTAATCAATCACCCAAAATGCAGCCTTTGGCACAGGTACTTAACCTGATCCAGTGGGGGATTTCAGAGGATACATGAAGCCTTGGAAATTATTTGCAAAATTTTCACGTAGGCACATAATTGCATTTTGCACTGTGATTATAATCAGTTCTTCTCACAAAGCTACAAACTTCTTGAAGGCAGGGACAAGGATTATGTGTGCAATGTGCCTCCATAGCATCTTGTTCAATCGCACACAGAATGCACCCAGTAGATGCTTAATGAATGCACTTGTAAGGATTTGCAGATACACCCAGGCTTCCTTTCAGATTAGTTATCAAAGTCTGAGGCAGATGTCACGTACATATATGTGGGATTTCAAAAATAGCCATTCATTTGTCATGAAGATGGAAAAAGTTTGGAGGTATGAAACAGTGTATATTTAAAGGGAAAATAATTTTGTTTAGCCAGAACCTATTTTGGATTGAGAAGTGTTAGAAAATGGAGCTGGGAGATGCCTGGGACACTGGTCCAGATACCCTGGAGGCTGCTCCCAAGGGCATGCTGCTGCTGCTGCTAAGTCGCATCAGTCGTGTCCGACTCTGTGCGACCCCATAGATGGCAGCCCACCAGGCTCCTCTGTCCCTGGGATTCTCCAGGCAAGAACACTGGAGTGGGTTGCCATTTCCTTCAATGTATGAAAGTGAGAAGTGAAAGTGAAGTCGCTCAGTCGTGTCCGACTCTTAATGACCCCATGGACTGCAGCCCACCAGGGTCCTCCATCCGTGGGATTTTCCAGGCAAGAGTACTGGAGTGGGGTGCCATTGCCTTCTCCACCCAAGGGCATAAGACTCAGTAAAAGACAACTGGGTCATTTAGTGTGGCCATTAAGAAATGACAAATATCATTTCAACCGTCAAGCCTTATGTTTTGATAATGTATTGAATACATAAAGAGATACTAAAAAGTGTAGCTTCATTTAAAATTATATTCTCTGCTATGGGCCCCATCAGTATGCATAGAGAGTATTAAAACACATGACAAATCTTATAGTTCAATATTCCTCTTACGAAGAGGGAAAGAGTGATGATAATTATTGTCAACATTATTTAAGCCTGTCTGATGAGCCAGGACTACAGGATATGTTACATGTATTATCTTGTTTTATCCTTGCAGTATCCAGAGGAATGTAAAATGTTTCCCCATTTCACAGATGAGAACATTGAGAGTCAAAAAAATAAATCACTGCTAATAAGTGATAGAGCAGGGATTCGAACTCAGGTCTGCTTGACGCCTGGCTTCAACGCTGCCCGACTCAGAGAAAGAGATTGTGTATTAGAGCCTAAAATCACGGAACTTATGAGAACACTTACCTCTCTGGGCTTGATTTTAGCGAGGAAGAGCGGGTCGGGAGGGGAAGTGTGGCCGACCTCTTAACTACCTTCTCGCCATCAATGCAGCTCATCTCACTTTTTGAGCGAGGCACAGAAAGGGGAGATTTGGCTGGAGAAGGAAAAAGTGGGTGCAAAAGACTTTTAAAATGGATGAAAACAGGAAGATCCTTCCCTCGTCCACCACCCTCCCTTCCACCCCCACAACCAAGAAATTCTAAGCCACTTACTGTCTTCAGAAAAGGAATATCGAGGAGAGTACAGATCTGAGTCATCATCTAGTGAACAAAAACAAAACGGAATCAGGAGACATCCGGCTCAGGTTAGAGAACTGCGTGACGAGTCCCCCACTGCCACCATCCTGCACCGACTGTTGTCCAGCCACACCCGGGAGCCCAGAGGACAGAGGAGAAGCCAAGCACCAGAAGCGACACCACGGCCAACCACACAGTTCAGAGCTGGGTTTGGAGAACCCACCCAACCGCACAGACCTGTGGTCAGAAAGGTACACTCACAAATCCCAGGGGAGGACTGCCCCCGACACCCAGAAACGCATGGGAACAAAGAGCCAAAGGTCCTCTCGAGAGAATTTCCAAAGCAAAGCTGGTCCCCAGCCTGGCTGAGTGGGAAACAGGCTGAGATGGATGCCTGGCTGTTGGCGCTGTCTCTGGTCTATGCTGCTGAGTTTCAGAGTCCCCAGCCCTCCCCGGTGGGATGGGGAGGCCCCAGGTGCGGTTTCTAGCTGCCTGGCTCAGCTGTGACTCATTTCATATGCTAAGGTTCCATATATTAAGTTGGCCCCAGAGTTCGTTGATTCTTCCATAACAGCTTATGGGAAAACCTGAATGAACTCTGGGGCCAACTCAAAACAAAATCGTTTAGCAAAGTGGTAGTGCAGCTAAGAAAACAGTTTGAGAAACCCCTTGTCATCATTTGTTTTGATTCCACTGTAAACGAGTCCCTCGAATAGCCTTCCTTCCTTGGAACCCCACATGCCCTCGGCAGATCCTCGCATAATCTGCTCTGCAAAAATGCCACTTGCTAACTTAGTGACTCTGCAAAAGTCACTAAATTGTGACTCTGGATTGAGTCAAACTCACGCAGGTTTCTGTGGTGGGAGATGGCTCTCCAAGGGTGGGGGTGGGGTGGGGTGTGTGTGTGTATCTGTTAAGTCACTTCAGCCATAACCGATTCTCTGCGACCCTATGGACTGTAGCCCACCAGGCTCCTCTGTCCATGGGATTCTCCAGGTAAGAATACTGGAGTGGGTTGCCATGCCCTCCTCCAGGGGATCTTTCTGACCCATAGCTCTTGCATCTCCTGCATTGGCAGGTGGGTTCTTTACCACGAGTGCCACCGTAAGCACAGGTCTCTAAATAAGCTGAACACCGACCCGGGCACTGAGACTCGCAGAATCAAGACTTGAACCCCTCGTGGACATGGCTGCGCGGAACTAAAAGCAAGACCACAGGTACTCTCACTGGAACAGGTTTTTCAGCTGGGACTGCCCTGGAAACCTAAGATATGTAGTCACTACATCCATGATGATGCCCCCAAAGCATTTCTCCAGCAAGAGTTAGGCTGAAATAGCCCCTTGCATTTTCTAATAGCTCACTAACCTGAATTCAGAATTCATGAATGTGGAATAAAGTCCCAACTCCTCTTAAAATCAGTACAGCTTTAAATAACAAAGCACGAGAACTAGCTTGCAAAGACAAGTCAGAGAACCCAATATAATATGTTGATGGCCAGTCCTTGTCTCCATGTTGTTTTAAGTTTCAAAGCCGAAAAGGTACGAATATTTTATAAAATGTACATAAACCTAATACTGCTATTCTTTCCAGTATTATTCAAAAACAGGATCTCTATCTCCCTTCCTACCTGCCCTCTCCTCTCCCTATTGTATCTGTCCCAGGTTTTCCAGCTCCAAAAATGGAAAGGTTTTGGGTACTGAGATATCTTTTCTCCTCCCTCCCTTCCTCCTTCTTTTTCTTTGATATTGGCTAATTCTTATCCTTAAAGTTGAACAGAGCTTAAGGTTCTTCTACCAATATAGCTAAGCCTTTCCCTGCTATAAACTGAACATGCGAGCTTATTTAACTTTTGAAAATAGGGCAGAAGAGATCAAGTGGGATCCAGAAATAGATGTTTCAGAGTACTCTTCTGAAGACTTCTGGGTTGCCTGCTCTTGTTTGTTTTGCGGCTTTTGTTTTTCAATAGAGCTTCTGATTATTATCCAGATAAGATACCACAGCATCAAATAAAACTAAAAATTAGCTTTGATTGTAGTGATTTGATTGGAAAAATGGTGCCTGCCAAATGAGAAATTAGCTTAGTTAGGAACCAATGTAGGTATTGTTTAAAATCCACCCTAGCATTCTAGCTCAAAACCCTGTCTATCTTTGAATCATGGAGAAGTTACAACCTAGCGACAGATGGTAAGGTAAGGGTTAATTTATAACTATTATCTGGTTCTAAAGGTAAAAGCGGAGTTTTCACGGGGGAAAAACAGCATTTAAATATTCAAGGTTTTTTCTTTTTTTTTAATTTTCAGCTTTTTAAAGATTTTTGCTCCCTAGAGCTTTCTAATGTGGAATTCTAGAACACTTGTTAAAAGAAAATGAGAAATAGTTCTGAGATGGAAAAACAAAAACAAAAGACAGCATGGCTGGGGGAGTTAATCTGTGTATTTTGAAAGTTTGAATATGGAGGAAGGGGATTTTCCTGGTAGTCCAGCAGTTAGGCACTCAAACCCTGGGTTCAATGCCTGGCCAGGTAACTAAAATCCCACAAGCCGCACAGCAAGGCTGGAAAGAGAAGTAGTAAAGAAGAAGGGTGGAAGGGGGTGAAGACAAGAGAGAAGTTTGAATGCCTGAACATTCTTAAAGCAATTTCTTTATCTGGTATAAGTGGAAAAAGAAATCTCCTCCATCTCAGGCTAGCACAGGGCAGGGGCATCTCCATGAACAAGCTTTTCATTTTTCCCAGTGTCCATGGGATCCACCTCTGACATGCGGATTTCAGTTCACTGACTTTCAGGTGGGCAAACTCAAGTTGCCCAGATTCATTAGTAATTTGGACTAGTGCCAGGGAGTGCATAATTTATTCCTTGAATTTTTGCTTGTCTTGCAAATCTAATGGAAGAAAACTTTACGTATGTTTACGAATAAAAATAATAGGTGCTCGCATTATTAAATGCCTAATAGTAACTGGTCATTTACTACTATTGCTTCACTCAATCCTTGGAAAAACTCCTGGAGGTATATAAGTATATATCTCAGAGACAGGGAAATTAGGGCCCAGGGAGGTTATGAAAATTTGCCCCTAGCACAGTGTGGAAGACAAAGCAAGAGTGCATTCGGGTCTTTCCAACCCCACTTCCCTGCCTCTGCTGTTCCTCAGCCCTGAGAGGATGATCAGACTCTGTTGTAACCTGTGGCCCAGCCTCATCTGCCTGATTCCAGGGAGAACTGTAGCTATTCCACTGTAATAGAATAGACTCTTTATTGAGGAGGAGGCAGGGAAGGATGTTGTGAAAGTCACACACTGCAGTGCTGGCCTGGGTGACTCCTAGCCCTGGAGGCCTTTGCTCTTATATTTTCCACATCACCCCTTCCCTGGTGACACTTAAGCAAGGTTTTTGAGTTACCCCACCACCCATCTAGCTTTCTTCCTGCTCTTCTCTAGGGAAATGGGTAAAACTGAGTCACGCTTGCTACATCTTCCACGTGCTGCTTCTTGTCCCTTCTCCTGGCAGGCTACGTCTATGCTGGGACAGATGGGGATGCAACTGGGTGTAAGGCTCACCTTCTGCATTTCTATACACCGGAGGCAGCCAAATGTGTGTGTTTAACCATAGTTAAGACACACTAAATGAAATTTTTTTCCAGTTGTTTATGAACACAGATATTGTCTATGCATGAAATCCTGCTTTCACTATTTCTCCGAGTCCTTTCAAAGAAAATCCCAGTGGGCTCAGCGGAGTTAGATCTCGTGATTCCTGCTGGTGGTGGAACCACATGCTGTGTCCCCTAGAGCCCCAAGCAGCAAGCATCAAATCTTGGCAGCGACACCAGAACTTCCTGTGCCAGGGACTTGCAGAAAACTCTACCGCTAAGCAGTATTTACTGGGTGTGAACAACTCACCCCAGGGCCCTGAAGACCCCTGCTGGGCTAAGATGTTTACACACCAGTGATTTTCCTCTGGGCTTTGGCAGTTGTCCTTGGAGGCTCCATTTGGGGATAGCTACTCTCCTAAAACTGCCAGGAGGCACATAACTGCCTTTTCAACCACAGTATTTTAAAAAGACTAAAAAAGATTTCCTCTATTTTTTTTAAGAATTTATAACAATCTTAAAGACACCGGAGAAAATGCTGGTTGTTCTATTTTAAAAAGTATGTAATTGACCAAAATGAGATGATGGGCAAAAAGCACTATTTGCATAATCGCTTGCCTATATCAATTAAATTTCAATTTTATGCATTTTTTAGGCTTTAAACTTATTTTTCCAATTATCAGTGGTTCATTTTTAACTCAATCCTTTCCCACAGCTCAAGTTAATTCTTTTTCCTGCTTTACCCCACACACTTAAGGAGAAAGGAGTCAAGAGAGACACAATGCACCCACCCAACAAACAAAAATGGTCAAAGAAAAGCGTATACAGAGGCAGGTATACAGTCTGGGTGGGATTGGGGAGGAAGAATAAGAAAGAGGAGGAGTGGGGCAGGATGGCCAGGAAGAGTCCAGGGGGCTTGGGAAAGAGCCCCAAAGCTGTCTGTACTCTGAGTGCATGTGAGTGTGCTCAGTGACTTCAGTCGTGTCTGACTCTCTGCGACCTTATAGACTGCAGCCCGCCAGGCTCCTCTGTCCATGAGGTTCTCTGGGTAATACTGGAGTAGGTTGCCATGTCCTCCTCCAGAGGATCTTCCTGACCAGGAATCAAATCTCTTACATTTCCTGCATCGGCAGGCAAGTTCTTTACCACTAGCACCATCTGGGAAGACCCAAGTTCTGGTTAGACACAATCAAATTCTAAATAATGAAAAAAGATCAATATAAGATGCAGAGTAGCTGCAGAAGACAAACTTAGGGAAAAAAAATTTTTGAATGTGAAGGAGTAAAGAGAATGAGGTGGAACAGGACAGGAGCAGACAGAACAGGAGTCTGGGAGGGCCAGAGGGCTAGAAGACAACTCACCGGCCTCATCTCTTACAGCGTTTGCTCCTCCCTTGAAGATGGAAAGGGACTAACGGTTACCTCGCTCCACTGTCTCACAGGTCAGACTTCTGCACTTACTCAGAGGAGGCCTTTTGGGCAGCTCTAGTTAGGGGACCAAAGGTGACCGCTGCAAGCACTCAGCTCCGCCTCTGGGCAGTACTTGCTGGAGCTTGGGCAGAGGATCCTGGCCAGCCAGCCTCACAACAGAACCATCTGCTCTAACTCAAGCAAAATAAGGCTATCCTAAGAAATCCTGAAAGGCCAGTGGAGGATTATTTTAACTCAGATATAGATACGCCTAAGAAAATAAGCCTCCTAAATCCTTGCCTGAATGCATCCTCATCTAGGAATGGGGAAAAGGTCAGTGAGATGGATGACTGTGACGTGACATGTCCCCACAACCTGAGGATGCCTTGAAGTGGGGTCTGGAGTCACTTCACCAGGAGATGGCAGTGACCACCATCAGCCTGACAGCCTGAAGACGCATCCACAAGCACGGGGAAAACGCTGGTCTCTGGGACTTCACCCTTGGCTGGTATGACAGCCCTTACCCTGACATGGTCAGACGGGTTCTCAAGAGCCATGGACGACATGCTAACATCTCAGTTACTTGGTTTTGCTGATCTGGATCCATCATTTGAAAATATCTCCCATCTTCTTGACATGAAGCA
The DNA here is from genome assembly GCA_006410635.1 of Cephalophus harveyi. NCBI lineage: Eukaryota > Metazoa > Chordata > Mammalia > Artiodactyla > Bovidae > Cephalophus > Cephalophus harveyi. Next base: position 83,496 of record SJYT01061858.1, read on the forward strand.
TGTCAAGAAAGCCAACATCATCCGGCTACGTTCAGAGCAGACAGGCTAGTTCTTTTCAATTTGTATTCCCCACTCTCATTCTGTATTCAAATCCCCCACACTGCACTGGCGAGTATCTGCTTCCTTTTGTAGTGGGTGGAAAAGGGGGAGGGGGTCCTCCTCCACTGCAGTGGTCCCCAGTCCTGACCACCTGCCAAATCACTCGGGGAGCTCTCATATTCCCAGATACCTCCCCTGGAGCTGCTGGCTCAGCCAAGTGGAGCATCACTGACTAAGAAGCAGGCCAGTTGGATGCCTGAGAGTCCTGGCGAAGGGGACAGCCAAGAACACAGAGTGCAACGGGAAAGGGAAAGGAATCCAGAGAGTAAATAAACACCCATGTCTGGGGGGCCCCAGAGACCTGGGTTGAATTCCTCACTTTGCCACTTGCTGTGAGATCTTTCACAAATTAACCTTGCTGAGCCTCAGGCCCTCGCAAAATCACGGAGCTGCTGGGAGGATGAATATGAGATAACAATTGTGATGCAGCCAGCATGCAGCCTTGTATTCAGTAAGTGAAACCAGAAGTGTTAGTTGCTCAGGCATGTCCAACTCTTTGCGACCCCAAGGACTGTAGCCCGCTAGGCTCCTTTGTCCATGGGGATTCTCCAGGCAAGAATACTAGAGTGGGTTGCCATTGCCTTCTCAGAGGGATCTTCCCAACCCAAGGATCGAACCCAGGTCTCCCACAGTGCAGGCAGAGTCTTTTACAGTGTGAGCCAGGGAAGGGCTCAATAAATGGCAGTGGCAGCAGTTACTGCGGTGGTTGTGCTATTATTATTATTAATAGGATTATGACTGTGAGACGCAGAGGTGCTGGCCACCACACTGCTGTTTCCTAAAGCAGGAGGCAGTGGCGGGGCTTCTGAAGTGGTTTCTCTACAGCATGTTCCTGTGGCTGCTGCTTCAAAAGGAAAATGTGGGCAGGACGTCCGAAGACTCAGTCTAGCAGACCCTCTGTGGTCTGGGTGCAACGGGGGGTAGTGCTGGCTCTGGTCTCTGTCAACATTCCCTCTCTCGGCTCTCACAATCAAAAGACCTAGCAGCATCTCAGATGCTAGGAAAGGACATGTGCCTTTAAGAGAGAGAGTACGCTGCATGCTCAGTCGTATCCTCCAACTCTTTGTGAGCCCATGGACTCTCTTTGTGACCGCATGGACTATAGCCCACCAGGCTCCTCTGTCCATGGGATTCTCCAGGCAAGAATACTGGAGTGGGCTGCCATTTCCTTCTCTAGGGAATTTCTCTACCCAGGGACTGAATCCAGGTCTTTCGCATCTCCTACACTGGTAGGCAGATTCTTTACTATTGAGCCACCTGGGAAGCCCTTTAAGGGAGAGGCTGGATGGTAGGTAATTCATAGACAAGTAGCTCATAGGCAGGGGAGAGTGGGTCAGGTGAAGGTTTAAAAGAAAAGGGAAGTAAAACTCATTTGCTTATTAGCCTTACTTCAGGGTTATTCCCAAAGGATTTCTGGTAAATTGTTTTTATTTTGGTAAGCTTTCTAGGGACCAGGGTATTATAGAGAAATTATAAGAAATAAGTCTCCTGAATTCATTCTACTCTTCCCAAATTTCTCAGCCTCAATCCCTCCCAGCTACCCTCTTGAAATAAAGAATGTAACATCGCTCCTTTCCCATAGAGTGGTCTGAAAGATTAGAAAATGATTACAAGTGAGTACTCCTTGGTGGGATTTATGGCTTTTTAAAAGTACATTTTAAATCTCATTGATTAAGACATGATGATTCTACTTATCTTCTGAAAAGTCCAGCCAGAAGTTTACTGTTTCACTCTAGTTGAGGGAAGGATGAGGTGGCTAAGCTTGACATAAACTTTCACATAGTCCTTTACTATTTTGGAGAATCAGCTTTGAGACACTTAGAAATGTCTTTTATACTGTATAATCAACTAGAATTTAGAAAAAAAAGCAGTAGCCCTCAGGCTAGGTTTTGATAGGTTTATTGCAAATAATTCTAGTTTCAAATTCTGCATTCAAACAAAACAAAAAAAGCAGCAACAGTCTTCTTCCCTCAGGGGACAGACTCAGAAGACAGCTCACATTTCTCAGTAAATCTATTTTTTAAATGCTTGTTTAAAAAGGCTGCCCATGTGGCTCAGCTGGTAAAGAATCCGCTTGCAAAGCAGGAGCCCTGGGTTGGGAAGAGCCCCTGGAGAAGGGAAAGGCTACCCATTCCAGTATTCTGGCCTGGAGAATTCCATGGACAGGATAGTCCATGAGGTCACAAAGAATTGGACACGACTGAGCAGATTTTCAATTTCAATGCTCGTTAAAATCCACGGGTAGAGCCTGCCTTGCCTAGGCGCTGCGCTGTGCTAAGTCGCTTCAGTCGTGTTGACTCTTTGTGACCCCATGGACCGCAGCCCACCACGCTCCTCTATTCATTGGATTTTCCAGGTAAGAATACTGGAGTGGGTTACCATTCCCTTCTCCAGGGGATCTTCCCAACCCAGGGATCGAACCTGCACCTCTTATGTCTCAGCTTTGGCAGGCAGGTTCTTTACCACTAGCGCCACCTCAGGTGCTAATCTGTCTTTGACACTCTTCTTAGAAAGGTATAAATCTTTCCCATATTAAGAAGGGTGTGCAGATCCCAGGGTCACTGACTGGCCGCACAGGGCTGGAGAGGTACTAAGGACAGGGCTGAGGAGGACCTGCCGAAACTCACAGATATCAAAACCACAAACCAGAAGCTCTCTCATTACTTAACAAAAACTTAAAATGAAAATAACAATGCTTTACAGTGGGCTAGCTCAAACATTGCACTCGTTGGTAAAAAGCCTTCATCTAATTGAGTACATCCGTGATCTACATCTGGCTTTGTCTTCCAGGCAAGAGCGGGGGCGAGATACAACCAACCCTGTTTTTTGAAAAAATCTCCAGGCAAGAAGACTTCTTAGAAACTTGTGTTAAAGTCTAATCATCTTGGTTATTATGAATCTTTTATAGCCAATCTAATTTTTTCCTCTGTATTCTTTAAGATGATTTCTTCCTTGTGGGTCTTTGAAAATAAAAACTAGTAAAGTCTGCTTCATAACTTATAAGTGAAAAGTTATCATGTCATCCCTGTTTATACCTCATGGTAAAATAAGCCCCACTCTCTCTCTTGTACCCGACTTGACGTGAGCCACCAAACAGACATCACTGTCAGCCAGGGTTGCTAGGTGTGGCAGTTGATGACATGGCAGCTCTGGTGTGAGGCTAGAAGGCAAAACCCTGCCTGCAGCTTAACAGCTAGGCTGCCTGGACACTCGTGGCACTGCCTGCAACAAGCTAAGGCATTCTTCCAGGCCAACGGGAGTCACTGTTTTTCTCCACAGGCCTCCTCCAGGTGGGCTTCCCCTGCCCATGTCTGTGGGATTCTGCACCTTCAGGCATGCCATGTGCTGGTCATCTTCCCTAGAAAGGAATCCTATCTTATGAGAGGGTTGGGTACTCATGTCCAAAAAAGCACAAATCAAAAACTGCAGTTGATTAAAAGTACCCTAAAAAAATTTCCCACTCATCCTGTTCAGCCCACTGTTTCTGAAGCAATGTTTTCGCTAGAATCAGCACCCCAAAGCAAAAGACTAGGTTATCCTACACTAGAGACTCTTGCTGAAAATAAGGAGGTCACTGATTAAAATGAAATCATCAGCTTTAAATTTTTTAAGTATTGATTCCTTTGGCAGACTTCTCTTTTGTTCAAAATAGGCCCCAGGCGTGAAAGTGTTGGAAACCACTGATGAGCACACCACAGGAAGACCGAAAATGGAATATAATATTTTAACTAAAACTGTATCTAATACAGCTCAGCGCATCTTCTCATGTGCGTTAAGTGATCAATAAAAGTTTGGTGAATGATCGAACAGACGACTTCACCAAAGATGAGAAGGGTTGAGCAGGGTGACACGCTGAGCTAATCAGAACAGAGATGAACTGAGGAGGGGGGCGGCACTGGCCTTCATCCTTAGGAAAGAACTCGGATTCTGTGGTCCAAAGCCTTCACTCACCAACATTCCCCAGGCAGGTGCTCAGGACCTACTGGGTGCCAGCAAGGTTTCCTGTGGCCTTCTGGACACGTGCTCTTGCAACTGCCACTACGCTGGACCTAGTACCATGAAGTAGCCTTGTCTAATTCCCTGCCTGATGTGAACTTTGGAGGACAGATGACATATCTTATTCATGGCACTGTCCTCAGTTCCCAGGACAGTGTCTGGCACACACAAGTGCTCAATAACTACTTGATTGGATGAAGCTCAGAGCATTCAACATCTTATCCTAGAAGAGAACACAAAGTTCCTCCTGCCTACCCCACCCACTCCTCCTTTTCTGGGTCACTCACCTGAAGAGCAGACAATCCTTAAGACCAGAATAATTCTCAGAATGTTGTCCTTCACTCACCTTTCAGAACCTTCTTTGACACTTAGACTATATACTCCAGAAAAGAATACTTTCTAGATACAAGTGTAGCCATTCTCCCCTAGCAGGTCCAAATTCCTAGCCAGCTCTTTCATTAAAAGTTTTCTAGCTTGGCCAAAACCCTTACTATTTTTCAAGGGATATCATATCCCACCATGCCTGAATTCCACACCTGGATACCTCTTGGGGAATTCCCTACCGAGGAACTATACCTGGAGATACACTGAGGACAAGAGGGGCCCAGTGGAGAGTGAGCTGCACCTATGGGAACCCGGTGATGTTTCTCTTGCTGATGCTGGCTCGTCCAACTCCCACCCATGAACCCTAATGACTCAGCTTCCCTGAGTCACTGCCCAGCCACAGCACCACGTGACCACCCCAAATACAAAGCCCTGGGTAGTTGGGCGCAGGCAGCTTTTCCCAGAGCCCTACGTGTTCAAAGCATTACAACAAAGCCACATTGGTTACCCCATTAATCATGTCAACTTCAAGGGCACAGGATTAAAATACGATCTGGATAGACTCCAGTCACACAGTTAGCAAGGACTTGAGAACACCACAAAACACATGGTTACAGGGAAGCAAATGATGAGGAGACAGCTCTCAGCCACCAGCAAGAACCCCAAGGTGAAAAAGAAAGTAATAGCACTGCTACAAAGAGAGGCACGTGATTTTCCTTTAATTACCTTCAGATTTAGGACTAGGAGTAGATGCAGGAAACTGGTAGGTAGGAGTGTAAGGATTGTCCTCTGTAGCAGAGAAAAGCAGTGGATTTTGAAACTATCCACCACCCAGTGGAGGAAGTGACAAATCTCCAATTGACTCTTTCAAATGACCGATTACCTATTTTAGTGTTATTAAAGCACACGGCATCACACTTGAAAAGAGATTAATGAATTAGAAAGGATTTGGTTATTTTCATATGGCACATCATGCAAATGAGTGAAATAAAATTTCTGCCAACCAAAAACGACTAAAAAAAACAAAATCTAAAAGCCAAATCTTATTCCTAAAATGGAACTATAAGAATTAATTTAAGGCTAGATACACTCTCTAAGTTCATGGTACCTTCAGAATTTTGCTGGATTTCAGGAAGTTCAGGGAATTTGTACGTAGGGAAATAAGGGTTTTCTTCAGGAGTGTCTAGGGAGAGGAGAGGGTTTGGGAGAGAGAATAGAGGAAGACACAAATGGAGAGAATGAACAAACAGAAATCCACACACAGTTCAGGCTCCTTGAATTCTGGAACATACTAAGCTTCACTAGTGATGGAAGAAACTCAAACTGCTTTTAAAAATCCAGTCCTTTTGCCTGAATTACTAAGACACCTTTAAAGACACAACATCACTTCTCTTCTTAGACAAAGAATATATACAGGCTCCAAAAAGGAAGAGGCATTCAGTACAAAACTTCAAACTTTCCCTTTTTATAGGCAAAAAATGAAATATGCTAAAAAACAGTGTGTAAAGAAAACACTATCATCAAATGATTTTTGTTTAAAAAAATCAAAGCTTGTGCCATAGATATTAGAATCGGGCAAATAAGTGAATTCTTAATGTTTCAAACACCTCTCTGCCCAAGGCAGGTAGTTTTGCTCAGAATCTGTAATTTAGGTTGAGTTAAAAGCTATAATATATGAGAAGACCAATGCTGCCAGAGGAGCAGAAATACATATTTTTCACACAGGCACCTGTGTCTCAGTATTCAGGTCACCAAAGCTGGGTCTAAAGGTGAGAGAGACACAGAGTGCTGGAGGAAATGGACGTTGGCTTCTACAAGTGATCAGTAGAATGGGCATCATCTGAGAGCCAGCATGTAGCATCTCCACCATGACTGAGCTCATCTACCTCAAAAAAGAATGAATTTACTCCTGGCTCAGAAATACTATAATACTGAGCATCTCAATATTTACAAAACAGTTTGAAGAGGGGCACCACCAGTTTTGTTCTGAACACTGTAGGAGCTAATGAATGCCACCAGCTGGCTTCCACAGTTAACCAGAGAGACCAATTATCTGCAGCACAGGCTGACCAGACCCTGGCCAGAGGCTTTTCCTCTCCCTTCATGTGTCATCTGTGCCAGGCGGCCAGACTGGATTTGGCCACAGGGAAGGACAGGATGCTCTGCCCACCGGAGCAGTGGTACCCTTCCCATGGCACAGCTGCATCCCTGCCCAGCAGCTGACCGGCGGCATAGGAGGATGGGAGCTGTGTGGGAGCGATGACCTGGGGTTCTCCCACCACGCTGGGTCCCCTGCTGGCAGCCCTGCAGGCCCCTGATTAGGAAGCACTACTCCCCCAGCTTAAGCAGTTCTGTAGTGTCAGCTCTTGACTGTCTCTTGGGGCTACCTGCCAAGTGCTGGCTCCCAGCCGAGGAAGCTGATTTTTCATCTTAATACCACCATACAGGTGCACCATGCATCCTACTTCACAAGGCAGAATCTGCTCTCATTCGGACCTTGCAGCTTCCCTCAGAGGGAGGCAAAGGGGTCAACACGCAGAGCGGGGAACACGATTGGTCCAAGGTCACCTGAGTACTTGGGGAACTAAACCCAGATGAGAACATTTTTAACTCCCAGTTCATGCCTTCTCAGCTCGCTCTGCCTACAAGGCAGTCATGGGCTGACACTGGGAGGTTCACCCAAAGCCAGAAGCAGGTGGGAGTCAAAGCTGCTCGCAGCCCAGGCAGGCAGATGCTGAAGAGCACAGGCAGGATGCTGAGCTCAGCCTGCTGCATCCCCAACATCTGGGAGGGAGGGCCTGGGAGCTGCCCTCAGCTCCTCTCACACGTGAGGCAGGCACACAAGTTCTTCTGCCCCCTCTGTTCTGAAGGTGCATGGCTGGGTTCAGGCAGGTCAGGGCCTAATGAGGTCAAGCCGCAGGGCCCAGTCTGCCAGCCAAGTGAGTTTAGGTCCTCACTGCAATAGTCAACATATGGGCATAGCACAGTTTCTACAAATGAAAATCAGTACCTCTGTTTAGTTTGTGGATCTGTTTAAACATGGTCTTGTACCAGTCTTTTGATCTCTCAGTGTTCTGGAGAAAAACAAAGAGTAAAATAAAATGAGAATCTCAGCACATTTCAGAACTTCCAGGATTACAGAAGCAAAATGCAAAATGACAACGTCTCAAGTCAAAATGCACGTAAGTCTATACATCTTTGTGATCTCTCATTTAAACATTTCTGGAGAAGTGTATTCAAGCCACCTTCATAGGACCAGGTATAGAATGCATACATCAAGACCTAATCCCTTACAGCATCCAATGCTGGAGAATTTCCATCCTAACCACAAAGCTGGGTAGTTTTTTAAGATAAAAATAAAACAAGGAAAGAGACAGATAGGTGGTTATATCAAATACTTTCATTTCCACTTAACAGATGAGAAAATGTGATAAAGAAAGTCAAAGCGACTGCCTGAGGTCACAGAGCAGGTGAGTTTGTCAGCGGGAAGGCTGCCCAACACAAAGGTTAGAAAGAAGGGTCTGCTCAGTTGTGCAACTGGGGCAAGTCATCCTTCCTTAGTTCCCATTTCCTTATCTATAAAATGGGAATGATATTAGTATCTACCTTGTATGGTGAAACATGTTTCAATGAGACAGTGCATTTGGAAGTGGAAGACGCAATCATTATTAGTAACAAGTCTTCCTACCACTTATTACTATTATTTCTTAGGAACATATAACATTTTTTTTTCCCCCTGTGGTGCATGGCATGTGGAATCTTTCGTTTCTCAACCAGGGATTGAACCTGTGCCCCCTGTATTGGAAGTAGTGAGTTTTAACCCCTGGAACACCAGGGAAGTCCCATATAATGGTTCTTTTGAGGCTTAGTCCACTGCTGTTTCTATCAGCCTCCCCCCAAGGGACACAAAAACCTGTCCTTTGCTCAATGGAAATCACAGAGAAACACACTCCAGGCAGTGGTCTGGTCCTGGCACATGGAGAGGGATGGGATTCACCCCCAATCCAGCTTCAAAAGTGAGGCATCCCTGGGAGCCCAGGCCTGCAGGAGGCTGGTGGGTCTGCAGGGCGGGGAGGGCTGGGGCAGGGTTGCTAAGAGACCCACCCTGTCCGAGGCCCTGCAACGGGAATGCACCCTGTGAGTCAGTCAAGAGTTCCCTACTTTCCTGGATGACGAGGTTATCTCCTACCTCTCCACCAGGGGAACTTTTTCCTGAATCCGCTGCAGTAGGGACGCTAAGCCTCACACCCTGCCCAGGGTTCTCTAAGCTTGGACCACAGAATGATGATAAAGGAGACAGAGAAATACGGCCCGCAACCTTCTCCTCTTGAACACGCATGTGCCTGCAGCCTCTCAACAAACAAATAGCCTTTCTGTTCTATTACGTAGAAACTGCTCTGCCATTGTTCCACCAGCTTCTCCCCACATTCATCCGACCGCAAAAGCCTGTTCCCCTGGATTCAGTTACAGCTAACATATATGCCTTGGGAAAAGCTGTCGCCAAGCTCTTAGAGTCTCCATAGGCCTCCGTGGGTTTGGAGAGGGGACAGTGGTGCGGATCCTCCTTTTGGGGTCTCTGCCACCCACAGAGGGAGTTCACATGGACTCAGGGGTGTACACCTGTCACTGGCTTAGGACAAAGCCTAGGAAGGACTTCCAGGTCCACACTCGTACCCGGAGTGGGATGCCCACTTCATCCATGCAAACATCGCTTAGGTCCTGAGTGCTCTTGGCCACCCGCCGGCTGTCATCCTTCACCTTCGTCTCAGCTGCCCTGCCAGGGGAGGTGGGTTTTTCCTGAGCTGGTGCCGAGTCCTGCTCTCCCACCCTTCTTTCCAAGACAGGATCTAGAAGAGAAAAGCAACCATTAACTGAAGCTCTTGTGGTAGCGCCAAAGCAAATTCCCCCCAAACAATCCAGCTGGGGGACTGTGTCTTTGCCAATTTGCAAATGGAAGGAGCTGTGCTTTGAGCAGGGGTCAGCACACCACGGCCCAGCCCCTGGCTTCTGTAAATAAAGTTTTATTAGAACACAGCCACAGCCTGGGCCAATACATTATTTATGGCTGCTCTGGAGCTACAGTGGCAGATCTGAGTAGCTGCGACAGAAACCATATGGCCTGCGAAGCCTCACATGCTTACCATCTGGCTCCCTTTTTTTTTTGGTATTTATTCTTTATCTATTGAATGAAAGATTCTTTAAATTCTGCCGTGTTTTATACATTTTTAAAGTTTCACACACATGATTTCATATAATCCCATAACTCTTTTTCCCCCTACCCTTAAATTCTGCCCCTCCCCACACTGGTAACCACTAGCTTATTCTCTACATTTGTTTGCTTTTTTTCACTAGTTTGTTGTATTTTTTAGAGTCCACATGTAAGTGATATCATCAGCATCTGCCTTTCTCTGACTTATTTCACTTAGCACAGTGCTGTCCAACTCCACGAACGTTACTGCAAATGGCAAATTTTTACTTTTTATGGCTGAGTAGTATTCCACTGTATGCACACACAACATCTTCTTTATCCATTCATCTGTCGATAGACACTTACACTGCTTCCATACCATGGCAACTGTAAATAATGCTGCTATAAACGTTGAGGTGCCAGTATCTTTTTGAATTGGTGTTTTTTTTTTTTTTTTCCTTCAGCCATATACCCAAGAATGGAATTTCTGGGTCATGGGGTAGATCTATTGTTTAGTTTTTCCAAGAAACCTCCATACCATTTTTCACCCATTTGACCCTTTTAAAAAAATATGTAGACAGTGTGGTGAGTGCCCTACAGAGGTTTGTACCTGGTGCTCTAGAAATCCAGGTAGCTCTGATTCTTCTAGGAAGTCAGGGAATAGATAAATCCACAAGAGGGTGGCCAAACACTACTTGGAAGTTCTTGTTTCACCTAGCGGAAGTCACTTAACTTTTCTGTTCCTCTGTTTTCCCATTCAGATATGGGGATAACACTTCAACCCGCCAGCTCACAGCCATGTGGGATGGCCCTAATAAGACAGTGTATACCAAGTGCTCAGAAAACAGTAAACTGCAAAGGAGATTAAGGTTTATTTAATTCAATTCAGGAGCAGAAGTTACAGAGAGCTAACAAACATAGCACGTGTGGTCTATAGATTATAAACTTGGTGTATTCTGTTATTCCAAGGCACGTTATTTATTTACAGAGAGCATTTACTAAGTAAGCACCTGCCAGGTGCTATGTGTTCACATGCACTGTGGATGCTATGCATTCATAGAGGGTGTACCTTTCATAGCCTGGCCTTCAAGGAGCTCATGGTCTAGTAGCAGAAAGAGCAGGACAGCCAGCAATGAGAACAGAGGCGACCAGGGCTGACAGAGGAGTCTGCACCCAGGTCAGTCAAGGAACTGGGGTTCAGGGCCACCTCTCAGAGGAGGGGTCAGGCAGACACATACAGGAGGGGAACAGTGCTCCCAGCAGAGGGAACAGCATAAGCAAATGCCAGGGGCCCCTGAACTCCTCTGAGCTTATCCTGTGCCAGGCATTGCATTCAGCTCTTCAAGTTCGTAATCTCGTCTCATCCTTCCAATAACCCTGTGTGGAAGAAACTACCCTCATCCCTCCATCTACAGGTAAGGGGAACCAAGCACAGAGAAGTCAGGTTGCCTTCCTGAAGTCACACGGCAGCACGTGGTCAAGCTGGGATGTGGCCTCGTGTCCACCTGACTTCAGCGGTCCTCTCTGGGCCACATCCTGTCTGGCCTTGCTCAAAGAGGGGACCGAGGTTTTGCACTTGAGAGACTGACCTGATCTAAACAGAGAAGTTGGGAAAGGGAAATGGGCTGGAGAAGGCAGGGAGACGGCTACCTCCACTCCTTCGACAGAGCAGAAATGCCAGGGAGGCCCTGAAGAAGTATGAGAGCAAAGCCCAGGAAGAGGTCCCAGCAGAGGGTGATTATGGAGCCATCAGCACAAAAGTGATGGCTGAAGGCAAAGGGATGGATGAGGTCAGCAGAGGAGGTAAGAGCAGAGTCAAGGGCCAAAGTCACATACTGAGGATGTGATGGTTACAGGATGAAAAGCAAACACAAGGCCTCCCAGAAGCCTGCAGGAGTCACTGGAGAGATAGGAGATGAAACCGGAGAGGAACAAGCAAGTGTCGCCGAAACCAGAGAAGACAGAGTTCCAAGAAGCGGGATGTTAAATGCGTCAGAGGAAAAAAGAAAAATAAAGCTGAGGAGGCAGCATTACCTTAGGCAAAAAAAAAAAGAGTCCCAGGATCACTCTGGAGCAAATTTCAGGAGGAGTGAGGGGGATGCCAGGTGGCAGGGAAAGGGAGGAATCCGTGAGCAGGAAGTGGGCAGGAAGCAGGAGCATGGAAGGAAGGAGTGTGTCAGGATCTGCCCAATCTCCAACACGCTTCTGAAACAAATACTCATTCTGGGGCCGCAGAGAAATTTCTAAATGCTCTGTGTGAAACAGCTTTGCAGGTGCTTCAGAAAACCCCATCATCTTTTTTTTTTTTTTAAGATATAGGGATTTTCATTCATTAAAATGATTTCTCATAGCACTGATTTTTTAAAATTTTTATACAACTTTTAAAGGTTATACTCCATTTACGTGTGCTGAGTCACTTCAGTTGTGTCCGACTCTTTGCAACCCTTGGACTATAACTCGCCAGGCTCATCTGTCCATGAGATTCTCTAGGCAAGAATACTGGAGTGGGTTGCCGTGCCCCCCATTTTTAGTTACTACAAAATATGGTGTGATCCCTCCTTGGAGCCTATCTTACCCCCAGCAGTTTGTATCTCCCACTTGCCCTTCTCCCAGGTCACTAGTAGTGGGTTCTCTACTTCTCTGAGCCTGCTTCTTTCTTGTTCTATTCACTAGTCTGTTGTATCTCTGACATCATCACCTTATGCTTTAAAGGATGCTAAGATTAGACTGGTTTTATGGGATGAGTTCTCAGGCTCCCAGGAAATTCTAACAGGAGGTCTCAAGGATTCGGCAGGAGGCCTGGGAGGGTGGCGGGATGTCAGGGTGGGTGGATGTTGACTTCCCAGAGTTCACCCTTAACATGGCGCTGCTGAACACTCTCCTCCCCCCATGGAAAACCTTTGTCTAAGTGTGATCAGGCAACACAGATGAGGCTGATTTCAGGCTTAGAGACGCTCACAGTCTGCACCCTCGACTGTCTTTTCAGGGAAAGATCACAGATATGCCAGTCTCAGCATTTCTAGACCCAGAGTGACTCTTCAAGAAATTGTTAGGGCAGGTGGCTCAAGCAACAATCACTTAATTGCAAAACTCAGGCTGACAGTCCATGGATTTGCTCCCAAGCTGCCAGCACCCTTTTGATCTACAAAAATTAGCTCTGAATGATTTTATTTTAGAAGCCTGTGATCATGTGACTCGTGATTGACTGGGTTTCAATACACAGAGTGCTGAACTGCAGCCTCTAAAGAAATGCTTCTTTATACAGTGGAAACCCAAGGTGGCACTTCACTGTACCACGCAGGTAACAGGGCCACCCTCTGACATCTTACGGGTTACAGTGAAGTCTTGCTGCTATTTCTCACTAGGCAAACACATGACATCCTGGAGCCCTTGCTTCTCGTTTTATACTGTGCTTTCAAAGGCAGGTCCTGGAAAGGGCCACTATAAATAAAGGATGCTGCTGACAACCTGGACAGGGCATCTGTGTTTGTGAGAGGTGGAAAAGCATTCCTGTTCTTCACACCCAAAGCTCTGTGATTGAGGAACACAGCCACACTTGCACTTTCCTTGGGGAAGGGAGGATGATCTCTCTGTACCCTACACTGGCCCTGCTGTCCCAGCCTTTGTTTTCTGGTCTTTCTACCCAGTGGACAAGAGCTTCATGAGGCCAAATCCCAGGTCTCATCCCAGTATGAATCTCATTGAACATGAACCCCCGTAGAGGTTCAGTACAAAATCTGTTATGAGAGGGAGGCTGGTGGGCCTTTCAGGGCCCATCACCCCTGAGGCGAGGGGCAAAGCCCCACTCTCCTTACTCCAGAGCACCAGCCCTACCTGCCCTCTCTCCTGCAGGAGCTTTGGAACAAAACAGTGCTCTTTCTTTTCAAACAAAACTACTTTTAGTGAGTACCTACGTCACATCCCACTCTATCAAACACGACTGGTGGATCTGTCCCAAAACTAAAGGATGGAAGCGCTGGGCTTATTTTAGAGCAGAGGAAGTGGCCTGAGTCTGCCAACATTAAAGAGAAGCCGTGATATTCACAAAGCACCTTCCAGGGTGCAAAGCACATGCCCGCCTCCTATCTCACAGGAGCCCTTATTGTTGCTGTTCAGCCACTCAGTTGTGTCTGACTCTTTGTGACACTGTGGACTCTAGCCCACCAGGCTCCTCCGTCCACAGAGTTCTCCAGGCAAGAATACTGGAGTGGCTTGCCATTTTCTTCTTCAGGCGATCTTCCTGACCCAGAGATCAAGCCCACGTCTCCTGAACTGGCAGGTGGATTCTCTACCACTGAGCCACCTGGGAAGCCCCGCAGGATCCCCACAGTGCCTCTCTGAGGCAGGAGCAAGGATTACCAAGCCGATTTCCCATACGAGAAAACTGGTTCAGAGAGGTAAAGTCACTTCCCCAGGGGCAAACAGCTACTATAAAAGAAGGAAGGATAAGGACCAAATTCTGTGTCCTTAACTTGTGTTGAGGTGCCCTTTCAGACTCCCAAAGGCAGGAAGGCGCCCATAGGAGCTCTTTTTCAGAGCCACCCTATTCTCAGCCACTTGGGCTGGAGCCAGGGAATGAAGTGGGCTGGAGCAAGGCAGCTCCTGGAAGGGCCACAAAGGGCACCTGAGCTCAGCCACAGCTTGTCCTAACCCTGCGGCCAAGTACTGATAAAGTGGAGAGGGTGTGAGAACCCTGTATCTCCTCCACTGGGCTCTCCACGAATCACAAGGACTGCAGTGGGAGGAAGGGACCCAGAACTCACGGAGCAGCGGCTCAAGAAAACAGTGCTTCTGTTATCCACCAGATCGGGGTCCTCAAGCCCTGAGTTCATGAGCATCTGCAAATCCACCACATGTCATGTGTTTGCATACATGTGGTTTTTCCTTGAGACTGGATCTACTACCTTGTTTAGAGCCTCCAAATGAGTCTGTGACCAAGGTTACAAGCCATGATCCCACACCATAAGCTGCTCCAGGGAAGCACAGTTCCCTGATATAGCCCCAGATCCTGGCTTGGTGCCTGACACCGAGGCGCTCAATACAATAACAAGTGAACCAATGGAGGCACCGAGTGACAACGGTAACTCGCGTCTATCAAGCACTTTCGAGCACCAGTGCTAAGCTGTTGACAAGCAGAACCCAGGGGCACTACTGCTTTCCCTATTCAGCAGATAAAAACTGACTTCATAGTTTAGATCATCAGGAACCTGCCTAAGGTCATAACATCAGTGGGTGGGAGAGCCAGGATTCCGGCTACGCAAAGTCGGAAGGAAATGCCTAAAACATTCCCATTCCTGGGTTCCCTCCCCACCCCAACCATGTCCCAATTCTGCACACTTATCAAAGAGTGAGCCCTGATACATGATTATACTTGCAGTCACTCCCTGCCACTACTGCTGACCCTGGAAGAAACTTGCAACTCTGGTGCAGTCAGTACAGAGGGGAGCTCTAGAGCCACCGGGGAGTTGGTGAGAAATGCAACTTCTCGTCTATACTCATGACACCCACTCTCTGGAGGGGTGGCCCAGGAATCCGGGATTTGGCCAGCTCTCCAGGAGGGTCTGATGCCCCCTCAAGTTCAAGAGGCAGTGCTCTTCTGCCCTCTTCCAGGCACTGCTTAGCTGGAGGCTCTCCCCTAGGTCTATCATCCTAGGGTCACCTACTAGCACTTGGGGTTGCCAGCCAAAAAGAAGAGGACTTACCCACATTCCCCAGTCCCAAACCTGTCACATCCTAGAAGACAGACAGAAGCAAGGTGCCTTCTTCAGTGACACTGGCCAGGAGCACTCCATCTAAAGCACAATTCCTTATTGCTTTTATTTAATGTTCTTACCCATCAAGGTACTTGTCACAGGCCCACTGGACACATGTACTAGTTTGTACCATTAGGGTACAGCTACCAATCTGCAAGTTCCAGGGAGGCAGCAACCATGCCTGTTTTGATCATCCGTGCAGCCAGCAATAAGCAGAGTTCCCAGCACATCAGAGAAGCTCGCAAGGCTTCACTGACTGCACACATCAGGTGCTGGGCAGAAGATGGCTTTAGCAGGAACACGTGTTAATGTGTAAATACATATTTCTCACCTACCTGAAAGGCTACTGAGTCGTTTCTGCTGTTCTGTGATAAAACAAAAAAATACACAGTATAAGTGAGATTTACACAGACACAGTAAGACCAAGAAGTCCTGGCACAACTCGTTAGGATCCCCAAATCTGTGTCTCACTGTCCTTTGAGTTTAGATGCTAAACTGGTGTGTAGTCCAGCTGAATACAGGGGTATTACTGTGGCTCCATCATCTGGGTGTAGTGTCTCCTGTCCCTCTCCCCCCAGGACGCAGAGAACTGTCACTCTTTTCGGGTTGTTTACATCCTGTATTAAGCTGATCTGATCACTGAAGGAGACCCTCAGCTCCCCTGGTCTCAAGAGAGCAGGACCTTATGCATCCCAGCCTTGGTGCCTCTGAGGAAATGGAATCATAACCATGGCAGCTACCATCTGAGGGCCTCTACATGCCAGACACTTTTTCCAGAGCTTTCACTCGTGTTAAGGCTTTTAATCTTCACAATAACCCTAGCAGGTAGGTCAGCACTGGCGGAGAGACCTCAGCCAAGAGGCACAAACTACCCAAGATGACGCTGAAAATCAGAGCCGTGTCTAGAACCTGGGTCTCCCAGGTTTCTTTTCAACTCTCTAATCACCAGGCCCGGCTATTTCTTAACATCAGAGGTCCATCGGCTTTCCCATCCTCCCAGCACCCTCACAGAGGGGGAGCCAGCATCTCCTCTGGAGAGTTTGGTGTCTACGTGCTTTGGGATAAGCACAGAAATGACCTTTACCTTCTACAGATGCTAAATATAAAGCAGCCACAAGTATAAAAATAGAACACTTGCCAGCCCCTGGGCGCTGCCATCATCCCCCTTGGCTGCGTCCCCACTCTCCTTCCAGAACCAGCGTGGCAAGAAGTAAACAGAGCAGCAGGGGAGCTCGCGGCTGGTGGAAGCCGCCATGTTCGTGTCAGGCACACGGATGAGGTTCGCACCAGCTGGACCACAGAAGCTCAGCAGAGCCCCAGCTCAGCTCTGCTGGCAACCTGTCAGATGGCACTGACCAATCACGTGATGCCTCAGCCTCAGTTTCCTTGTCTGTTAAAGTGCTCGTTGAATCTCTGGTTCCCGAATGCTGGTCTCCAAGCTGCAGGCAAGGCCTTTCCCAGCAATCAAGAGGATGTGTACTCAACTGACGAGATGACGTGGTGTCCTGCCTCTGAGGTGTGGGAGAGCCTTTCTTTCCAAGGAGGAGATGTGTGCAATGTGGATCACAGCAGTTGCTTTTCAGGCGTGTTATTTAGGGCAAAGTTAGAAATGAGCAATCCTAGGATGGTCCCCAGACTGTTTCACGTGACCATGAGATCCAGAAATTTGGGACCACCAAGCTCCGTTCCCCCAGTGTGGTCCATGGATATGTCTTGCAAGCTTGCTAAAATATGCTGAACCTCTCCCCAAACCCTCCCCCGTCACACACCAAAGACCTTCTGAATCCAACTCCCAGGATTCTAGGTGCACTGTGACCAAGAGCCTCCCAGGCACCCAGACCCTCTCTCAGTCCTGAGGGTTTTCCAGTTCAAACTCTCCTCCCCAGACTGATGGTAAGCCATCTGCCCTCCGACACATGTGGGATGGGAAACTCTGGAGGGAGTGATGGGGGCGACATTTACACAACCGTGAGAGCTGAGCCAGAGGTGCAGCCGGGGTTACTGTTACATTGTGCCCCTGGGCAGCCAGGGCAGGAACAAAGGGAACCTTTTTTACGACGACCACACCAGAATTCTAGAAGTGGATCAGAGTTATCATTCCCTCAGGAGACTTTGCAATAGTTAAACTGCTTTCACGGGTTCTGTTGATGAGGCAAAGCAGGGCTGCCAGGCTGGGTACATTCCAAAGCACAGCCCAAAACGCCTGACCTAAAGCAAGCTGATGACCCGTGAGCCAAAGCCGGGCCCACTAGGGGCTTCCATTCTCCTGCACTCTTCCCGCCTCCTTAAGGAGCGCATGGTTTATTCTTTACGAGAAGTTACCTTTTAATCCCAAACAATGAACGTATTTGAACCCTTTTCGGAAGGACATGTGATTCAGGCTGCAAGGTTCTGATGTTTAAGCCCCAAGGCAGGACATGGGACGAAAGAGAAAGGCAAGAACCAAAGGCATCTGAGTAAACAAGAAGATTCCATTTGTTCTGGGAAGAAACAAAAAGGAACTGTAGGCACGACCGTGCCCAGAAACGTCTCACTAGGTGTCATCAGAGGCAGCTGGCATCACACTAGGCATTTCCCCAAAACCAAGTTGCCTTGGGAATAAATCTTGTCTTTAGAGAAAATGCCTTTCCTTCTGGGAACTAACTAACTTGCTTCTTTTTGAGTGAGTTTTTTTTTTTTGTTTTTTTGTTCAAAAAGATGAGTCATAAAGAAGTTCATAGAGAACCAAAATTTCACTTTGTCCTGCATAATGGACACTTTCTGGGCAGAAAAAGCTACTGCCAGTAAGGGGTATCCCACTGCTGGAAGGAAAATGGGCTCTTCTGTAGCTTAGTGCGGGGGTTGGGACTCTTCATCTTTTGAAGGACACAGATTCATGGGTGAAAATTAATAGCGGAGCCCCACAAAATGAAAAAAAAAAACAGGATTACTAAAATAATAAGATTTGAGTGGGAAGATTTTAAGTGAGAGAAAATGTTTCATTCATCTGCTTTTCAAGTTAGAGACAGGAAACAGAAGAACTCCATTTAATATGGAAAACAATTAAAAATAGACTCCAGTCGATTTTCATCCAAGTTAACACAGAGAGGGAGGGCCAGGGGGGAAAACTATGAAGTGGGTGAGCAGGCAGTCAAGGAAGATTCGGTCCTGAGCTGAGCTCTGAATAAAATGACTAAACCTCCCCTGTGCTTTGAAATTCAGACTCAAGAGCCCCTTCTACCCAGTGGCTAGAATTCTGTGCTCCCGGTGCAGGGGGCCCAGGTTTGCTCCCTGGTCAGGGAGATAGATCCCAGCATGCTGCAACTAAGACCCAGTGCAGCCAAATAACTAAATTAAACTTTTACAAAAAGGAAAACTTGGGACTTAGAATCATCTTCTGGAATTTTAGAGCAGAAAGGTCAACATATACAATGATTACCTCAAAGCACTCTTGTTTCCCCTAAGACACCCCTTCAGAGAAGGGGAAGAACCAACCAGAAGCAGTCAGAGAAACTCTAGAAAACAAACAGGAAAGCCCTCAGCAGCGCTGTCTGGGGCCACATAGCATAAGTGGCAAAGAACCACCCCAAGCCCAAGTCCCCAGAGGGCACTGCTGAGAGAGTGCCCAGGGCAGCGACTTCTGGAGAATGGAGCCCATGAGTCACTAAGAGAAAGTTCAAAAGCTGCTGTGGTAGAGATACAAAAACAGTTTCTATTTTAGAAAATTTGCCATCCGGTAGGTTTTCTTTCTTTTATTTTTAATTTTGGTGTCGAAATTTTGCTTTCTAGAAATTCCATGTCACAGAATTTCAGGATTTAGAATGGTACTTAAAAGAGATATGTCGGCACCAAGATTTTCCCACCAAAGCTCTGACTAGGATTCCCATGAGAGGAATTAAGGGGCAGACATTGTCCTTTCTGTCTTTTCTCTCTTTTTGGAGCTCCCATCTGAGGAAAACTGAATACCCAGGCTTTGGGACACACGTCACCTATTTATTCAGACACCTGGCCTCAGCCCCATACAGGGGCCTCTGTCTGTTGTTGCTATCTACTTTGTGGGTCGTTGGAGTAAGTGAGCTGGGGCAGGTGGCCTTGAGGGAAAAATGGGATTTGTGAAAAATTCTGTGGAATGGCAGAATCCTTGCCCCAGACATCACAGGACAGCTAGGCTGATTCTGGCCAGCTGGGGGCGGGGTACACCTCGCAGACCCCTTACCTCGATTGTGTTGCAAGAGCACAATAGTGGGATTGACAATTGTCGTGGAGGGGTAGGCAGATGATGACTTGCTAACTGATGCAAAGGTCTGGGAATCAGTTCCAGCGTGGGATGAAGAAACTTCATTTAATAGAGGACTCGAGTCCTGAAAAGGAAGCAATCATTGTCACTCAGTGCAACTACATGAAACCGAGAGATAAGGCTTTCTAAAAAGAAGAGATTTCAAGCTTTACAAGGACCTTAAATATAAAAAGAAATGTAACCAGTGAGACATGTTGATTCCAGTTAGAAGTTTAATGTGGAATGTTTATTCTTTTTGTTGGGATTAGTAAGGGGAGAGAAGGAAGGTGAATGTTACTCGAAGTCTCAGCAACATCATTCATTATTTTCATCTGGTCAAAACTGTGGCTCAATCCGGTTACTGAAAAAGCAAATTCAAATCAAAGTAGCATAACATGCGAAACTCATGCAATCCACAATGCAATTTGAGAATGAGAGCTGGTTTAATTGGGGGAAAATCAGGAAAGTTTAGTACTTATGTAAAGAAACACTGAGACGCTGTGAGGACAAGAAGCCATCAACGTATTAATAAGAACAGGGAAGAGTTAAGTATTGGAGCTCTTGGAAAGCTGTTCTCATCTGTATCACTGAACAACCCTACCAGCACTCACTTCTAGGACATTATCTAGTCCTACTGTGGCATTTTTTTCACACCAATACTGAGTCACAAAGATCTCTGAAGACTTATGAAAATCCTGATTTTGAGAGTCTGAGGTCTCTGCCAGAAGTACCAATAAAATTATTACTACTAATATTACAATCTGCATAATGGGAATCATATCAGTCTTTTTAGAGACATGAGAAAATAAGATCTCAAATGTAGTAAGGATATGTAGTTTCCTCTATCACTCCTATAAATTTTGCAAAGTTTCTATTTTGAAGCTTACAGACCCTAAGGCCAGAATAAAAGGTTTGAAGAACAAGACTGATAAGTTACCTTCCAGATAAAAGTGTAGCTCAAAGCAATCAATATGCTCCACCAGAGACCAAGGACTCTATAAGCACCTGCGGGACAGGGGCCCCGCCTCCCTTCCTTATCTTCCACCTGCACCTAGCACAATGACCTGCAGACCTCAGTGCTCACTAATCCTCACAGGAATGACAGGAGACATCTACCAGCTACAACTTCTGTAGCAAGGGAACACGTGTCCATCAAAAGAGAGGATATGCGTGTCAGTACCCAGGACAGCTCCTGACACACAGTAGGGGCTTCCTTAAAAATACTGGCTTGGTCAGCCCACCTTTTCTGAAAGTGCTCTAGCAGCTGTTATGAGCGGCAGCTCAATTTAGCGAATAAAACCTTTCCCCAAGACTCGAGAGACAAAATATAATCTTGGACAAAAGAGCCTCAAAAACAACTACACTTGTCCTCATTTACTTTCAAAGTGATGTAATAAAGACAAATGACATAGTGGTGTCAAAACTCTGCCACAACGCACCCAGGAAACACACACAAAGTCAGGCATACAGCTCTTTAAAGTGTAGGTGCCTGGGTGGAGCACGTGAACATTAAGCATCTCCTAGATTTTACTCCGGCATAAATCTTATTTCTGGAACATCGCCTCTGTCCATGGGATTCCCCAGGCAAGAATACTGGAGTGGGTTGCCATGCCCTCCTGCAGGGCATCTTCCCAACCCAGGGACCAAACCCACATCTCCTGTCTCTTATGTTACAAATTCTTTTACCGCTGAGCCACCAGGGAAGCCCAAAGTGTGGAATACACAACAGCGCTACTCATGATGACACTCTAGTGCCATAAAAACAAGACTTGCTTGACATGCTGCTCCAAAGAAACATTCCCTGCCTGCACTTTCCAAAACAAGAGTGGCTTCTACATTCATCTATAAGTTGAGCTGGGGTGAGGAAAGTGCATCAGTGAATAATCTAGCATTTTTCTCCAACACAGCTGAGGAGCAAGGCGCAAAGCTAGGATATCTAAGCCCCTGGGCCAGGTCCTCACCTAACCATTGGGTTTCCCGGGTGGCTCAGACGGTAAAGAATGCCTGCAATTCGGGAGACCCAGGTTTGATCCTTGGGTTGGGAAGATCCCCTGGAGAAGGTAATGGCTACCCACTCCAGAATTTTTGCCTGGAAATTCCATGGATAGAGGAGCCCGGCAGGCTATAGTCCATAGCGTCGCAGAGTCGGACACGACTGAGTGACTCACATTTTCCGTTTAACTGCATCACATTGTATCTAGAGGTCTGAGCAGAGGACCAAGCCTGGGATGTAGCCTTTCTCAGCTTTTTACCTGATAGCTCAAAAAACAAGTTTACTCCCGGCTCTCTGCATGACTGGCTAATGTTTCATGAGCCACTGGAGGCAGTTTTATAGGCATACCTCTTTAAGGAACATTTAGTTACATCAGTCAATTGCATGACCCATGAGGTCACTATATCTTAAAAATGTGGTCCACAGATCCTCAGCATCAGAATTCCCCCCGATGCCTATTACCAAGCCTCAGTCCTCAGCCCCTCCCCAGACCCACTCAATCAGAAACTCTAGGAGTATAACCTCAGAGGACCCCATGAGCACTATACTGGAGCACCTACATACCACTCAGATAAATCCTGTTCATGGTTGTGCCCGCAGCATTTAGCAGAATATCTAGAACACGACCGGAACTCAGTGATGAATGGTTAACTAGCCAGATACTTATTTTTGAGGGGCTCTGGCTCATTTGCTAGTGCACGCCCTCAGCACCAAACCCGACATTTGCTGAGCACCCTCTCTGTGCCGAGCCCTGAAAGAGAAACTTCTCTGTACTTAGTCCCACTGCGCCCACAGCCCCAGCAGATCATGCGTCCCCATTTCATGACTCACACTGAGGTTCTTTCAGCCTCTCGGTTCCCAGGGCTCCTGAGGAGAGAACAGACTCAATCCTTTGACTCAGTCTCTCCTCTAAAGCTCTTGGCTTTCCCACTACGATGGGGATGCGTCTCTCGCAGATCAGGACCTGAAGTGTCAGGACACTTCCCACGACCACTGGAACACTGTTTTGCCTCAAAATTCCCTAGTGGCCACTATGCAGGGGCCTCAACAACGTTCTTCCTTTTGAGGAAACAGTGCTAACACTTGTACCAGGCTTGTCTCTCCACATACTCAATTAAACTCCTTTTGTAAAACCCAGTCTCTGCCATTGCTGTATATAAAAGGAAGCCTGCTTGCTTGCAGAATCAACAAGAGTGAATCTCTGCCTCCCCTAGAACCTCCCTGCTCCCTGCTAGAGAAAGGGCTTGCACCGTGCCTGCTGCTGGCTTTTCCATGCAATTCTGCAGCTCTCCTCAGCTCTCTGTACTACATCTGCCCGGCCCCCCGAAGAGCACAGCTAGTCCAAGGAAAGGCCACGGAAGTGGTTTTCTCTGCAGGAAGATGTGCATTCCAAACAGGACAGAGAGGAAGAGAGTCTAGACAGACTGGTGAACAGCCATGGGGGCCCACGGAACACACAGGGCAGCCATGCTCTAGTGAAAGCAAACACGGGCCCGGTCATCACACAAACGCAGGGCGGCCGGCGTCTCTCAGAACTTAGTGCTTCAGTGAGAAAGGGGTTGGGGCTGGTTTGCTGCTTTCTTACTGCCGGGAGCAGACATTCAGGAAAGCTGGGAGAAAGGGGATCCCGCAAGGCTTACAGTACTTGAAACAGCTCCCGTGAGGTCAGGCTCCGAGACTCTGCGGAGGCCCTCGGGGACCGGAGGGACCAGCGGAGGCGGCGGTGAGAAGGACGGTGGAGCCTGGCTAGCTGGGGGGAGGGAGCCAGGGGCGCTGGCGGGCTGGCTGTGGTGGGACCGCCTCTGCAGATGAGGGGGAATGAAATCGTCTAGAGTCGGGAAGGTCAGAGGTGAGCCGGCAGGGGCAGCCGCCGGGACCGGGGGGCCGCGGGGCCCCAGAGATGCTGGAGGTCTGTCAGTACCTTCGTGCCCTCTGTCGGTATTAACCCGGCAGAGAGGGACAACTATGACCTCAGGCAGGGCTGGGCTGGAGGAAGTGGCGTCCTGTGGGAAACAAGGGGGTCGTTACGTGAAGGGGAAGCGCGGGGAAGGAGGAATTCCATATTTAAACAGTCAAGAGTGGACATGCAGTGAGGTACTCTGAGAAATATTTAATCAGTGCCCTTTCCTCCGAGTACATGAGACAGTCAGCGCTAGCCAGCTGGCCTCCTGACACTCTATGACACAGAGGGAACCCCATCCAACTTTACTTTCCATCCATCTATTTTTGAATCCTTTTAACACTTGAGAGAGAGAAAGAGAACAACAGGCAGGCAGGCTGTGTTTAACCCCCAAAATGGCTTGCAGAGCCTGTAAGCTTGGGAGTGAAGACCATTTCTCCGGCATCTTGATACAAAATGTATAAAACATATAATATCTCACCACATTATTAGTCTACGGATTCCACGCTCCAGCATACTTACATATTTACAGGAAAGAGGCAGGGAGATCGAGAGGACTGTGCTGAGATGTTTAGAGAGAAGAATTTGGGATCAAGCTGCAGCATTATTAACAAGGAGAGGGAGGGTAGGGTGGCCCAGAAAACAAAAAAAGAGCTGCTCACATGAGTTTTGAGAAGAGACGGTGGAGAAGACACACACACATTCCTAATTTCTTGCCTTGGCTGGATAACACGGCTGCAAAAGGTAAGGTTCTTTTTTCTTCCGGTTTTCGGGATCAGAGGTAACCTGGGGGCCTAGCCCAGGTGCTCTCACTGCGTCTGGGAACGAAGGCCAAGGCCCCAGGGAAGGACTCTGGCCACAGCCAACGGCATCTTTACGGATGTCAAAGGATAGCTTGGGAGGGTTGGGGGGAGCAGCAGAGGGTGGCGTCCCTGTGCCGGCTATGCGGGAGACAATGGTGGGAGCCGGTGCCCGAGCGCCTGCAGCTTCAGTGCCTTTGGCTGGGTCACGTGCAACACCAGAGAGGTTTTCCGATGCCACCGGGCAAACGTTACGGGATAAACACGGTACATATAAGCTGCTGACCTTTTTATTCCCAACTGCCTCATGACGTGGGTTAGAGCTCACATTCTCTCTATCGACTGTCCTGGCGGCTGCACAGCGCTGCTGGGGTTGGGACCAAGCGCCAGGGAATGTGGAACCTGGAAGCGGGGGCCCAGGACATGGCACACCTCGGGGGGCTGATCCGGCTGCCAGGGGTACAGAGATGGGCCGGGGTGGTGAGGGGCTCTGCTGGCTGAGGGTGCCAGGTGGGAGGTAAGGCTTTGGTGAGCTCAGGTAGAGTGAGTCCCTGGAGGGACTGCGGGTGCTGGGAGGCTGCCATGCAAAGCGGTCCTCTTTGGGGAAAGGAGGGCGTGGGGGAGAGAGGACCTTCGTAGTATTTTTGAGACACAGTAAAAAGAAAGAAAGAGGAGGGAAAAACGGGAAGAAGCACGACCATTAGAAACAGCAGCACAACATGATCTGAAGAAAAAACAATTCCCGACATGACTAAGCAAACCCTCAGCTTAGACTCCTCCTGGCTTGTTCATTTCTCCTCAGGATAAAGTCAAGAACCGGATCATACTCACCTGAAGAGGCAGGCTGACTCCCCTCTACGTCACACGATGCCGAGCTCAGCCCAAGTGCTAAGTCAGTCTGACGCTAGTTCTGGACTGACCTGCACCCCCTGAGACCTCCTGACCCGACGAGGGTGCCCGAGGGCTAAGTGCCAGTGGAAGAAGCCTAAGAGCTCCCAGTCTTATCCCATCTCCTTTCCTCAAAGACTTTCCACTCCATGCCTTTGGCTTCCAAGCTTTGAGTTCCCTCAAATTCTTGAGCGTGTTTCATTCCTTTCCCTTAGGAAATGTAGGACCGGAAGAATCATTCAGAGCTGTGTTCACCAGAGGCAAAGTCTCAATTGAGTCCCTAAGATTCAGCACTCAATCACACAGCAAAATAAGTTAAAGCCTACCAAGAGGAGACTGCTAAAGACTTAGAATCCATGAGTGCTCTTGTCTCCTAGGAAACAATTTGATGGAACTACTTATTAGAAGGAGGACAGTCATGAGATTAAAAGCATGTTGTCTTCTATTTTCGATGCACCCGGAACGAAGGGACAGGCCATGAAGCCACTGACTGGCCGGCTGGACTGGCATCTGACGGTGCCTGGTTTACCTGATTTCAGCCCATTCCCCATCCCCATCCGGCCACGAGGCACAGACAATCCTAGAAAAGGGTGATCAGCCTCAGGCTCATGGTTTCTGTGCAAAGCTCTGGTTCCAGGCTCAGAGCTAGAAAACTGCGGCCCTCATCTCATTTCCTCTCCCTCAACACAGCCCCTGGCTCCTCCGTGGGGCTCAGTGGGGCAGAGGGTCAGGGAAAGGGATAAATCTCCAGATGATCTGCATGTCAAGGAGAACCATCTATGAACCTGTGGTTCAGCTGGGAATTAGGCCATGAGGAAAGTTTATTTCCTGGATGTGTGTCCCCACAAAATTCACAAGTTGAATCCCAAACCCCAAGGGATGGCATTTGGAGGTGGGGCCTGTGGGTGGTAATGAGGGTCAGGTGATGTCATGAGGGTGAGACCCCGTGATGGGACTGGCATCCTTATAGGATGAGCCAGAGAGACCAGCGCCCTCTCCTACCATCAGGTGAGGTCACAGGAGAAGGGGGCCATCTGCACTTCAGGAAGAGAGCCCTAACCAGAAACCTAACGGACAAGCACCTGACATTGGGCTTCCCAGCCTCCAGACATGGGACAAATAAATGTCTGTTGATCGAATCACCTGCCTTTGTTATTTTCTTACAGCAACTTAAGACACCCAGACTTTCTCCACTGGCCCCTATCTTAAAGATTACCCACTATGAGAAGAAAACCAGAACCTTCCACTAAACTGCACAGGTGAGGCAGAGTTTGGATGGTAAATGGATTATAACCCTAAACTGGGAGGGTGCAAGGGTGTGGTCTATTTGGGGGTTATTTTGTATTTCCTTTTTATTTTTTGCAGAGTGCAGGCAGCAAGGGGAACGGATGTTAGTGAGGGTGAATAAGTGAAATAAAGTATGGGTCTGGACTATACTATCAACCGAGAGACAGTAAACAGTCTACCCCTTAGGTTAACTAGATGCCTATCCTCTCCACAGGGAGCCCAGGACAGTGCCCGTCGAATGTGGCCATATATCCACCAACCAAAAATACAAAATGTATTTTCAGCCACAGGCAGGAGCAGAACCTTCCAGGTGTACACTCTCTTGGTGAACTTAGGCTGGAAGTTGGGGTGTGCTATTGGACTAAAACAATGCTCTCTGGAAACAAAACACTTGAACGAGCATGCACCAAGGCGAGCTGATGTTGGTGGTCAGGGAGGTCAGTCAAAGGCAATTTTGAGTGAGATTCAGAATTATTTTGAGCTCAAGTGTCCCCCATGCGATTCCTTCTGGTCCAAAGATAGCAATTGGTTTCAGTGAGTTTTTCACTTAATGTGGCTGTGGCCATATAAGGGGCCAGGGCTGAATTACATCAGGCCTGAAGCTTCCCAGGGCCCTGACCCTGTGGAGAGGACGCTTCCCCAGAGTGCTGACAACGTGCTTGGAGCCAAGGCCTTCCTGTGCCGGGGCTCCTTTTAGCTCCAAGGAGGAGAAGGGCAGGCACAGTTGCTTTACATGGAAGGAACTACTTTCTCTTTTATTGTAAACACGGTGGGAACCACCTAGGCAGCTGGCACTTCTCCCCAGCTAGCTACTAATGAAATTCCATTTATCTTTTTAGAAGATGGGGCAGTGAAAACCATGAGGCTGCTTGAAGAATCTGCCATGATCCTAGTGTATACAGTTTCAGAAACTACCAGTCCCTGCTCCACTGGGGCCCGCTACAATGATGCTGTAAGAGGTGGGAAAGCCCTGGTTGCCTGTCCCCGGGGGTAAGGCGAGCAGGGCAGTGGGAGGAAAGGCGGAGGTGGGAGCCGCAGGACAAGGATTCCCCTCCGGCCCATGAGTCCCTGGACTCCTCCTTAGGAGGAGATGCTAGGCCTGCGGGGGTCTGAGAGCTGTCTTCGTCTGAAACCAAGCCAGGGCAGTCAGCAGCCCAACTACCCAAGCTCCATCTAAATCAGCATATTCTATTAGCTCTGGCCATGGCTATGGAAACAAGAAGTCATTTTTGCATTCAGAAAACACATCTATGACCTAAAGGCTCTTGAAAGCTGGATGGTCAACTTTACACTGAACATACAGAAAACCTCTTATCTCAGCAACTTGTCAGGTATCGTTTCAGACACCCCAGTAGAAAGAAACTTCTCAGATAGTAAGAGATGAGAAGATGCGTACACAATTCGTAGGCGCTGTTACAGAATGGGCGTCCTTGCTATGAAACTCACAAACTCCTTGAGGGCAATGTTTCACACAGTGATCTGAATTCAACAAATGCTCAACAAAGTTGCCATCAGTAAGTGTATTTAAAGGGGATTTTTGTTCACTTGACAGGCTCTTAAAATCCTCTCTATAGAAGAACTAAGCCAAAAGGACTTAGTGAGCTACCCTTCGGGCTAAGTCACTGATAGTGGAAGAGGCTGTGCTTCTACATGCACCCGGGGTTAATTAGCACTATCTCCTACCCCGGATACAGAGCCAACTGTATCCAACCTGGAGAGTGCTGAGAAGGAACTATGCCCGCCACCAGCAGCAGACTTAGATGCTGGGAAAGGGCTTAGAAACGATGGCACATCATTTACTGGACAAGGGACCTCCCACATCCTGAGTCTAATGAGGCCTTCAGGAGGCCAGGCCCATTTGCAGCTCCTGGCTCTCATCAGTGGCCCTGCACTGGGAGTGGAGGTACAGGGGGACTTTGATCAGGGAACGGGGTGCTGAGCGGGGCTGCACACAACTCAGCAACCTCCTTTAAGCCTGTGGAGACGAAGGTCTGCAGAGGGGAGGGAAGGCATCATCTCCGACTCAATTTCATTCCAGGGACAAGGGCAATTTTATGTCCCCACGAGCAGAACCCAGAGAATCACTGGAAAAGCAGGGTGGGAAGTCGGAAGGCATGTGGATTCCCTGGGTTCCTGGGGAGTTCTCGGAGCACATCCACAGAAGGCGGGCATGGGGAGGCGGACTGCGTAAGGAACACATTTCTGCTGTTTTTGAGCAGCACAGCTCTTTTTAAAAGAATGGATTGCTCCATTCGATGGCTGTTACTCCGCTATGTAAAAACACTCTACGGATTGCCTGAATTACAACAGGGTCTATTCCTTTCGTCAAGCTGGCAAAGTAGCAACAGGGAGGGGAAGTAAGAAAGATCAAGAAAACAACTTGGGAGGAAAACCTCAGCAAAATTATTCCTCTTCCCCTGTGTACCATGTGGGGGATTTTCTTTTGGAAGGTAGTGCTAGGCAGTTTAAAGCCATTTGAACTTCCATCTGCTGCTTCTAGGTTGCTAGATTAAGCGCTGGCCGCAGCTCCCTAATCTAAAAGCTGTAAGGACAGAGTTGCTGCAACTCTTACAGTTTCAACTCTAGCAAATTAATGGACTAAACACAAGAGTGAACTCTCTTTTTGAATATTATACTTTAAAGAATTATTATAAAACAGGTTCAGACCTTTTTTCTGGCTTGGCATTCCCTCTTTCAGATCATTTCCACACATGTTTCAAACCTAGGAAACACTAGGCTGATATTCTGATGCTCAGTACAGACCAGCCTCACCCCATGCTTCTGTTTTCCTTGACCCCAACTCCTGTCTAATGCTGGTCCTCCTGGGGCTTTCCCAGAGTTGATCAAAAGTGCGACTCAGAACCCAGTCCATCATCCAGCTGAGGGAGCGGGCAGGCACAAGTGTAAGCCATCCGGCTCAAGAGTGGTCCCCATCCTGCCCTTGGGCACACGCCTACCTGGGGCTTGCTGGAGGGAAGGCTGGGATGCACGCTTCGGTAGCCCTTGGCAGCGAGTGAAGAGGGCTGGGCATTTCCATTGGCATCGGCATTGGAAGAAAGCTTCCACTCATCTGAGGGATGAGAAAAAAAAAAAAGAACCCTTCACTCTCAGGAATTCTCTGATTGAAGGGTTCCCAGTGGAAGGCAGGGATAGAACAGATACAAGAAAAACCATACCTGCTGAGGAATTCTCTGACTCCAGAACTATGTGTGGCGCAGAAAGGAGGCAAACAGGCAGAAAAGAGGGAAAACAGAAATGGTTACGTTTGCAGGAAGCAAGCACGCCATGCTCAGAAAGACGAAAATCCAGCACCCCGTTGCCTGACACAAAATGCCCTCAGTCTCGATGGCCTAATTACCATAGGAACCCACTCTAAACCACGATGTGCTCACAGGCTCTGACCTTTGAAAACACAAGGCTCACATTCACAGTAATGAAGAAACAATTGTTCTTGACATTCTTACTTTACAGACAAAAGGGCCACAGAGCTCTCCTGTCCAGTCCTGACTCACTGACTTGCGCTCCCCTGTTTTTAAGCCTGATGTGGGCTCAGAATGACCTCCCCTCATTAGCAGGCTGGGCTAATGAACACAGTCGGAGAGGGAGACGTCCATAAGCACTTTTTCCACGGCTGCTGGCGCTACGGGTCGGGAAGAAGGTGATTTAAGCCCAGAGGTATCTGCTGTGATAAGGGCTTTTCTCTCCCTGCCTGCCTTTCTTCTTTCCATTAAACGAACCCCATAAACATTTCAAAACCTAGTCATCCTGAGTTTTCATCAGATTACAAGGCACCCCTGTCTCCCGTCAGCCAGCTACCAACCTGCCCTCCATCTATCGCCTGGCACAGCTCAGAGACCCTAAGTCTCTTCTAACCTGACCCGCTTAACCCCGCAAGGCAGGAGAGCACAGTGATTCCAAGCTTGGCTGGGAAGGCAACTGGACCTCAATTCAAATCCTGGCTCCTCTGCCTATAGGTTCTGTGGCGCTGAGCAAGTTATAAGCCTCAGTTTTCCCATCTGAAAAATGGGGATGATGATATACTTGTGCTGCGTTAAGAATTCAATGGTATATTGTGAGAAGTGCTTAGCACAGTGCCTGGCAGAGCTCAGCAATGTGTGTTATTATCTCCATCTTCTGCATCATCTCTAGCTTCTATTCTCGATCTTCTATGTAGCCCAGGGCTCAGCAAACCCTTTCTATAAAGGGCCAGATAGCAAATACTTTAGGCTTTGATAGCCACATGGGCTCAGTCGCAACTATTCAACTCTGCTGCTCTAGTATAAAAGCAGCCACAGACAGTATCAAGTGAATGGGGTGGCTGTGCTCCAATAAACCCTCACTTATGGAAGCTGGAATTTGAATTTCATATAATTTTCACATAGCACATTCTTTGATTTTTCTTTAACCCCCAAAAATATAAAAACCCAGATGTAAGGAAAAAACATCTGTCCAATTGTGGCAGCCCAGTTTGAATAGGGAGGTTTTTTTTTTTTGCAACTCAGAAGTAACCCTCTGATCAGTAAACAAAAGGCTGCTTTACTCCGAAGAAGAATTTGAGTTTACAAGTATTGGAAAATTACTTCCCGATATCCTTGCCTTCTGATTCCACTTTTAAAATGGCAAGAGTTCAGTCTAATTAAAGGCAAGCCAAAAAATAAAAATACATACACCCACACCCCCCATTCCAGGTTTACTAGCTGTACAAAAACAAGCATAGGCCAGATTAGGTCCAACCACCAGTTTGCCAGCCCCTCATGGACTCAAGGAGAAGGCAATGGCACCCCACTCCAGTACTCTTGCCTGGAAAATCCCATGGATGGAGGAGCCTGGTGGGCTGCAGTCCATGGGGTCGCTAAGAGTTGGACATACTGAGCGACTTCACTTTCTCTTTTCACTTTCATGCGTTGGAGAAGGAACTGGCAACCCACTCCAGCTCTCTTGCCTGGAGAATCCCAGGGACAGCAGAGCCTGGTGGGCTGCTGTCTATGGGTTCGCACAGAGTCGGACACGACTGAAGCGACTTAGCAGCAGCATGGACTCAATCCCTCAGGCTCCTCCTCCTGGCTGCCACCTCTTATCTCATCCTATATAAAGAGGGGAATAATACACTGCAGCTCTCACAGCCCACGGCCCCATTTCAACATGGGTCCCTCGGGGATTAGAGATGTGTCTTCTGGATGTCTAGCTGAGATTTTAAAAAGCTATGTATTGAACACCTTTCTAAGTGTCAAATGCTGTTGGCCACTTTTACACATATTTAGTCTTTGATTCAGTGTACACAAGTGTGTGAGGTAGGTAACCACTCTACTTCATGGATAAAGAAACAGAGAGGCCAAGTGACTGGCCCAAAGTCACAGAGCCAGGAAGTAACAAAGCAGTCGGCTCCGGTCTCTAGAATCAAGCGCGGCACTCTGCCCGCCACCCACAGCCACCAGTCCCACCATCTGCCACAAAGCAAAGCCTGCATTCCAGGGAGGTGGTGGAAGCCAAAGGGCGTCAGGACAAAAGGCCGGGAAGGAAAAGGGTTTCTAGTGATCTGCATCCGTGTACAGCAGTCTAGCTGCGTCAAGAACAACCAGGAGTGCCTGTTAAAATACAGTTCACGGGGCCCCGTCCCAGAGTTTTTGACTCAGATGAGAAGTCAGGCTTGAGAATTTACATTTCCAACAGGTCTCCAGGTTCTATTAAGGCTACTGGTCCACAGCCCAGAGCTCCCTTTGAGAATCACTGCTATAATAATGTATATTCAAAAACATCCTTATACTGGGGAAATGGTTATTTTTGTAAATTTCTTCCTCCTCTGAAGCAAAGTTTTTATACTCTGTTCCAACTGAATTATTTTTTGAGCAGATGGCCTGTCACATTTCTGCCACTACCTTAGGGACAGCTCCTAGATATCTGTCTTCTTGTCCCAAACACGTAGCTGGGAAATTTAAAGGACTTGATTTTTACTCGTGTTACTGCAACATACAGGCTGGTGTGATCAAGGCCAAATATAATCCTCACTGCCTCGCACACTTCACAGGGTTTCTGAGGTCAGGGACGTGACACGTTTTAAAAGTGACCTTTTTTAACACTCACTGGTGTATCCATCCAGATCTCTGGCCCAAGATTTCCTTGCACACGAAGGCCTTCACACATCAGAGGACACGTCGTGGCAATGGTTCTCCCTCCACCCCTGTATCTGTCACTTTTACTATCTTATTCTTCCTTTCTAGGTTATTTCTAGTCAGGTTTTGTTAAGTCATTCTACCAAATCTATTAGATTGACACACACATTAAGTGTCAATAGATTCTGAAGAGGGGCTATCAGTAAAGGATGTGAACTTTGTACATGGATGTGGGGGCAGGTTATTTTGTCCGCTCTGTGGTTGGGTTGGTTCTATTCAGGTGATGCTGGCACACAGATGTGTCATGGAAAGCCAAGGTAAGTCTGCTCCTCCAAACCCCTAGGTATCATAAAGAGAGCATCACTGTTGAATCAGACAGCCTTGTTTGAGTCCTGTTTTGCTCACTTCATATCCTGAAGCAAGGGACAGAGCCTCCTATGTGAAGTGGGAGATTATCTCTTTTAAATATTTACTTATTTTATTTTGGCTGCAATGCATTGGGTCTTCCTTGCTACTGGGGGACTTTTCTCTAGTTGCGGCAACCAGGGTTACCCTCCAGTTTCAGTGCACAGGCTTCTCACTGTGGTGACCTCTCTTGTTGCAGAGTACAGGCTTTAGGGCACAAGCGCTTCAGTGGTTGCAACCCCCCAGGCTCTGGAGCACAAGCTTAGTAGTTCTGGTGCACGGGCTTAGTTGCCCCGAAGCATGTGGGATCTTTCTGGATGGGGGATCGAACCCCTGTCCCCTGCACTGGCACGAGGATTCTTATCCACTGGACCACCAGGGAAGCCCTATCTATCTCTTGAGTCACAAGGACTGAATGGAAGTATCTGGCATTAAGTGTGTGCTTAGTAAGATTGGAATCCAAAATATAAGGGAAAAGAAATTTCCCAGACATAGAAATTAGAGTGGTTGACATCCGCCATTTGATAAGTAGTCATAAGAACATAATATCCTCAGGGATCAACCCACTTTTTTTTTTCCCATTCCAAGTCTTTAAGACTGTTCCCCTATCTCCATCCCCAAAAAGGCAGTTCCCAGGACCCTACAGATAAGTGTGTGCTTAGTAAGATTGGAATCCAAAATATAAGGGAAAAGAAATTTCCCAGACATAGAAATTAGAGTGGTTGACTTCCGCCATTTGATAAGTAGTCATAAGAACATAATATCCTCAGGGATCAATCCACTTTTTTTTTCTTCCCATTCCAAGTCTTTAAGACTGTTCCCCTATCTCCATCTCCAAAAAGGCAGTTCCCAGGACCCTACGAAACATTCTTTTCTTCCTTAAAAGAGCTGCGTTCCTGACGTTGCATCAGCCTTCATCTGGTACCTAGTCTTCTGAACCTTCAAAGCTGGTAGCAGCCCAGGGCCATTTGCGTCTAAGTGCAACAGGTGAAATTTTATATACATGGTCATCAATTATTAACTCCTGGTTAGGTATACTGTCAAAAATGCTTCTCTCAATAAACGTTGGCTCAGAGTTCCAAGGTGGAGGAGGGGTTTAGAAAGCTGGATCCTCAGTAGGCTTTGCAGCTCTGAGGAGACCAAGCCTTTTCATGAGAAGTTTAATTTATTTTGCTTTATCTTTCCATCTGTTCTTGATACACAATCTTTTCTGGTCCGTGGCCACAGCTCACTTATTTTCCTTTACCTCATTCTGTGCTAATTTCATTTTGGTCTATTGTAAGGTGGTTTGGCTGATCGCCTCTTGGGATCTCAGGGCCCTTTTCATTGAGTTAGTTCTGTTTCCCAGTAGGGTATCCAAGAGTTAGAGGAAAAGGTGTTAAAAGTGGGTCTAAGAGTGTTCCAAATCTTATTTAATATTTATTAATGCTGTGTGGTAAAGAATTTACCCCTCTCCAAAAGGAGGTCTGGCCTTTGCTCTCTGGCTTCCAGGAGTTAATCTCTAAGAGCCTGGGATGTCATCTTCACGGGACTGGTCTGTGCTACGCCAACAGTGTGACTGAGGTTGGGGGACTTTTGAGTCCACAGCTGAAGGACTGGAGAGTGAAGTGAACCACTTGGGCAGTGGATGTGTTGTGTGTTGGTCGCTCAGCTGTGTCCAGCTCTTTATGACCCCATGGCCTGAAGCCCACCAGTCTCCTCCGTCCATGGGATTCTCCAGGCAAGAATACTGGAGTGGGTTGCCATTACCTTCTCCAAGGGATCTTCCCAACCCAGGGATCGAACCTTTCACATTGCAGGCAGATTCTTTACCATCTGAACCACCAGGGAAACCCCAATGTAAAAGAGCTTCAGTAAAAACACCACCAGTCTCCTCCGTCCATGGGATTCTCCAGGCAAGAATACTGGAGTGAGTTGCCATTACCTTCTCCAAGGGATCTTCCCAACCCAGGGATCGAACCTTCCACATTGCAGGCAGATTCTTTACCATCTGAACCACCAGGGAAACCCCAGTGTAAAAGAGCTTCAGTAAAAATCAGGGATGCCACAGCTTGGATGACCTTCCTGACCAGCACCGCTCTGAGTATGTTCTCACACGCAACGCTAGGAACTGACACATCCTGACTTCACAGGCGAGCACCCCGCCAACGTCATGCTTCCTTCTTCCCCAGACTCCACACTATCCACTCCTTCTTTTAGCTGATTTTCATCTGCATCC
Source organism: Cephalophus harveyi (assembly GCA_006410635.1). Taxonomy (NCBI): domain Eukaryota; kingdom Metazoa; phylum Chordata; class Mammalia; order Artiodactyla; family Bovidae; genus Cephalophus; species Cephalophus harveyi. The sequence goes on from SJYT01061858.1 coordinate 118,712, forward strand.
TCTCACTGTTCACCAGAACTGTGAGTATAACAGCTTTCAAATGAGTTCTTTGAGTCCTGCTACCAGATTATCAAACCTGAGGGTGGTTTTGGGAATCCCCTGACCTTGCAGTTGGCACCACAGTGAGAGTCTTCTCTTGTCAGGACTTTCGCCTCCACGGACTTCTCATCTGGCCCCTTTTATCACATATGAGCTCATGAAAAAGACTCTTAGTTAATGGGGGTAAGGAATGTCTAACTATTTTAATGTCAATTTTCTTATCTTCTTGCTACTGCTATTTCTGGAGAGCAAATGTGAGGAAATGAGCTGGTTACAGGTCCAAGAATCTCGACATCCAAAGCTAACTTTGCACTCAAGAATCAGACAGAAAGGATGAGAGCCAACAGGCGCAGAATAAAGGATAAGGGTCGAACTGAACCTTGGCTTTTGAGTCGGAACCAAGGGATTGATGGTCTCCAGGCCATACCAGACAAGAAGACTGGTATCACGCCCACCACCAGTCCAGGCTCCCCATCTCCTCTTGAGTAAAACCACCCTGACCTGGGGACACAGGAGCCGCACCTGAACCAACAGGGCCGTTACCCAAACCCAGCCAGGATACCACACCAGCAGGCAGGAAGAAGCTTCTCTCGGAGGCCGGGAATCAGCATTAAGATTACTATAGGTCTTTCCAGATGGTTCCGATCCAAAACCAAGGTCGACGTTCAAAGACTAGGAGGGTGGTCAAGGATCCAGAGTCAAGCTACCACGGAAGGAGGGAGTCTGGAGGCTGAGTTTTTTGTTTGGTTGGTTTTTGGTGGTTTTTTTTTTTTTTTTTTTGGCAGAGGTGCCAGGAATGGAACTGAGGGCCTCAAACATGGAGGCTGAGTTTAAACTGGGCAACTCTGAGGGTTCCATCTGTCATTCTACCGCAGAGAGCATCTTCACCCTCCCAGCGTTTACATGGATGCCGATGGCTCCCAAGCCTGCAACTTGGATTCCAAATTTCCAAATGCCTATTAGAAACTTCCTCCTAGAAGTCCTTCTCTTGCCAAGAAACTCAATACATCAAGGAATAGAATTCAACATTCCTTCCGATTCCCCTCGTATATCCAGCATCTCCATGAGTGCCACATGTATGCTCCTAGTCAACCAGGGAAGGCGCCTCCTGCTCAGCATGGAGTCCTACCTCTCCACGCTCCTGAGACATGGCGCCAACCCTGCCACTCCACTCTTGCAGATAAGCGCCTCGCTTGGCCCCTCCTCTTCCTGCCCCCGCCTGCCCCCATCACCACACTGGGTCTAGACCCTCAGAGTCTCTCACAGGAATTCCTGTAGGTCTTTCCGCAGTGGCCTCCTGATTTGCAGTAACTAGACTGGTTCCCATCCAAGAGCGTCTTGTGCGTGCCTGGCTCTGGGCTACGTCCTGATGTGGATGAGTCTGCGGAATCCCAACAACCCTATGAAGATCATCTCCACTTTACAGATGGGAAACTGAAGCTCCCAAAGGTTAATTGGTAAGTAGCAGAGCTGAGCCTTAAGAGAGGACTGTGTGATTTGAGAACTAGATGACCTCTCACAGGACAAGGGAAGCGTAGCAAGGACAAGGGATAGGGGACATCCCTGAAATGTGGATGTCAAGGGGCCATACAGAGAAGGAAATCAGGCCACAGGTATGGGGCAGTAACGTGAGAACAAAGCTTCCAGTCCAGGCAAATGACCCACACCTTGGAGACTGCCAGGGATGGAAGAAGGTGGTAAAGCCAGGGAGCAAGGCAGAGAGGAACAGACCGAGAGGCTGGGGCACAGATGCCGGCCCTGGTGGTGCAGGCGGAGCAGCTGGTATCTGACCTGTGCTATCTGTAAAGATACCAGGAACAGCAAGCACACTGATCCTTAGCAAGAGCCAGGCAAGGTGCCCTGCCTCATGCTTGGGCTCCCAGTCCAGGCTGGCATGGCTGCCTGCAAGTACAGCTGAGAACTGTTTTCATGAGGTGAGTCAAGGCCCAGTGGCTTGGTGTGGGCCAGCAAGTTGTCATCCAGAGGCTCAGGTGAAGGGAGTAGGCAGGGTAGGGCTGGAGAGCCACACACACCCAGCAGAGTCAAGAGATAGTAGGATGCTCACCAAGGACCCGAAGGATAAGAGAACAAGAATGTCCCTCCAGTCCTTAAAGTCCCACTGGAGCTGCATCCTCTTTTAAACTCACCTCCAGTGCTAACTTATTCCTGTTGGACACCTAATCAGTGTATTTCCCTGGCCTCCCACTCAACCCCAGCTTTTTCCTTTCCACCCAAACTGGCCAGGTATATAACCCTGAATTTGTCTCCAGTGAAGAAGACCCTGTATCAGTTTAATTTCCAAACTTCTAAATTTACAAAATATTTTGGAACTAGAAAGGCTTAGAAACCATTGGACCTTCATCCTTCATTTGTCTTTCAAACATGTGACATTATGCATGGTCAGAAAACAGTGAAATAGGGGGCCACACCTGATTCTCCTATTGGAATAAACTGCTTTTTGTGCTCGCATAATGCACCTAAAATTTTTTCCCTTTTCTTCCTTTCTCATCACAATTCCTGGTGACTCCTGGTGATGTTTAGCTCCTATATGCTGCAGAATGAATGTCTGCTGATTTGGATTTAATGATCTCTGTTATCTGGCAGAAAATAATCTACAAAGATTAAATTTAGTGTAAGATATGGCTTTCCTGATAGCTCAGTTGGTAAAGAATCGGCCTGCAAAGCAGGAGACCCCGGTTCAATTCCTGGGTCAGGAAGAGCTGCTGGAGAAGGGATAGGCAACCCACTCCAGGACTCTTGGGCTTCCGTTGTGGCTCAGCTGGTAGAGAATCCGCCGCAATGTGGGAGACCTGGTGGCTCAGATAGTAAAGAATCCACCTGCAGTGCAGGAGACCTGAATTTGATCCCTGGGTTGGGAAGATCCCCTGGAGAAGGGAATGGCTACCCACGCCAGTATTCTTGCATGGAGAATTTCATGGGGTCGCAAAGAGTCAGACATGACTGAGCGACTAACATCTTCCCTTTCATGTGAATGACTGATAGCCATCCCCTAATCCTTCAAGGTATTTCCATTTTAAAACAAGATCCTTTAAAATTCAAACTAGCTGTTACAAATCTGCAAGATATAGAATTATCTGGGGACTAGAGAGAGCTTCCTAAAGTGCCCAAACCACTGCATAGTACTGGAGGGCAAGCCTACAGATGGCAAGGCAGAGTAACATCGGGGCTCTGTGTTGTGCCACACTGTGACCACCAGGGGGAGCTCAAGGCCCCTTCTCTTCCCATTCACCACTAGCGGAAGGGCCAGGCAGTTGATTGGTTATTTTATCTGAACATGGGGCTGCAGGTAGGTTCTTTCTCTTTAAATTATGCCTTAGGGTTCTCTCTTCCCCAGAGGTCCTCCAGCTTGGGAGCTGGATCTTCCCAATGTCACCACCTTTCCTGAGACCAGAATGGCAAGCTGTAGTGGGGCAAGAGTTAGGTTCAGGAATACAGTCAAGAAGCTGCTGACAGCCTACAGTGCTGGAGGCCACCTAGACCTTCCCCTGAGCCTGGGGATAAAGCAGCTTTCCTTAGGGACCAACACACCAGAATAGGGCTTGTACTCAAACCCCAGCCTGGACTTGTCCTTGGGTATCTGCTTTGGTACCTGTTCCACAGGCTGGGATGGACAGAAAGTCAGGTTTCCAGGATGCTGGGCACTGACCATCTCCATCCTATATAATTACATCTATCACAGCACACCATTCCCCACCATACCAAAAGAGTCTGCACGTCTCTGGCCCCAAGGAAGTGGTCATCACCCCAATTCATTTTCTCTCTGCATTTCCTTCCTTCAAGATGGGAGAAAACACCCATCCCCTATAGTGAGAGTTCTCAGATGTGGTCCTGGGACCAGCAGCATCAGCATGACCTGATGGCAAAACTTCAGACCCCACCTCAGGCCTACAGGTGGGAATCATAAAGCCTAGCACTCTGAGCTAGGCTCTGGGAACTTGCCTCTCCACTCAAGGTGATTCTGATACGATCAGCTGAAGTGTGAGAAATACTGCCCTTCAGGTTGGAAAGGGGCTGCCCCAGCCTAAGGTAACAGTGCCTGGGGAAACTCAAAGTCAGCCTTTCCCAACTCCCAGAAACACCTGGGCTGCAGAAAGGGCTCCCCAGAGAGTTCCAAACCATCATAACCTGCTAAGAGCAGGTTAAGGTCTGCCAGCTCATCTCAGGCCACCAGGTGTGGCATGAAACGCTTTACACACTTCATCCTCACAACAGTGCTGGGAGGCAGGTATAGCTCTCAACCCCATTTTTCAGATGGGTTCACCAGGGTTAAGACAGACCACCTATCTCATCCATGGCTGAATAGCCAACAGGGGGTAGAGGCTGTTGAATGAATCCCATCTATAATGTTCCAAAATCCCAGGTCTGGGCAGTGGCTCAGATGGTAAAGAATCTGCCTGCAATGCAGGAGACCTGGGTTTGATCCCTGGGTTGGGAAGAGCTCCTGAGAAGGGCATGGCAACCCCCTCCAGTATTCTTGCCTGGAGAATCCCATAGACAGAGGAGCCTGGTGGGCTACGGTCCATGGGGTTGCAAAGAGCCAGACTCAACTGAAGTGACTTAGCATGCATGCACTTGTGTCTACTGTTTCTTAAAAATAACCAATCCAAAGTCCCAGGTCTCCACCACAATGTGGAGCTCTAGGCACCCGGGCTTCCTGAGTGATGGGATGGGGCGGGGAGCGGGGCTTCCTTTGTCTCCTCCCTCGGTTCCTGGTCTGCACTGGCTTTAGACATGCTCTGCAGACCTGCTGCCTCAGGTCACCTCCCTGTCTTCCTGGGAGCTAATGAGGCCAGACAGCCACGTGCACTTCTCGGAGGTCTCCCTGGGATTCTGCCCCAGCCCCAGCCCCACCTGGATGGTCACAGCTGAGCTCCCAGAAGTGGGGATGGGCTCAGAGAAACCTAACCTGGAGGCTATCTCAGCACTCCCTCCCGAGACCCGTAAGCCTTCTCTGTCCTTCTGAACAGTCTGCAGAGCCGCAGACTGCCCATGTTCCACCAAAAGCTAGAATACAGTGGTTGCTGCCACGCCTTTGCCTGAAGCCAGTACGTACCTGTTCATTTAAGGCAGTGATCATCACCCACCACAGCAGGAACAGGAGCAGACTGTGCAGGGGCCCCTGAGAATCAGGAGGCAGCCGATGGATTCCGCCCCCCCACCCCCCACCCCTGGGTCTCCAAAGCAGCGCACCTGTCTTCCTCTCCTGCTTCGGGGTCTCCTGGGGGCTCACAGGGCTACTGCTTGGGATCTCCCTGTAGGAGGACGAGGCCCGGAGAGTCACCGCTCCCTTCCCAGTGCAGATTCTTGTCGGATCCATGTCTGAAAAGGAAAGATCCAAAAGGGAGACTGAATCCAGGGCGCCTGAAGAATTAAACCCATAATCAGCCAGCAGTTTGGTCCAGCTGGGGAATGAGATGAACCTGGTTACAGACAGGCAGAGTCTTGCAGTCAATGAAAATTAATCTGTGGATGATGGAGAGGGACAAATCATATTTTCAGGGTTTCCCACCCATCTTGAGGTTAGGAGTGAATGGAGGCACGGTGAGTTCTGAGTCAATGGATGCGTTACAATGTCGGCTGGGAATATTTCCAAACCAAAGCGGGTTGATTTCTTTTATTAAATGAAGTTTAGTTTGGTGAGCAGACTTCTGACCAATTAGTAAGGCACAGTTCAAGTAAGAATTTATAAAAGATATCTCAAGTTCCCACACCATCCTTCTTATAAGAGAGCAAGTTGACAGCACAGGGCATTCGGTGAAGGTTCAACAATCACTGCTCAGAGCAGTCCCTCAGCGGAAAAGGCAAGACAGTCTCCTTGTGCCAGCAAGCCAAGCCCCCTGCAGGGGTGAGACAGGATGTGCTGCCTGGGGAAAGATCACGAGGCCCGGAACCTCACATTCCAAACTTAATGAAGAAAATTCACACCAAAGAAAACGGCTAGAAATGCTAAATCCTTCGAGGAACAGTGTTTGCGGCACTTCCAGCCGAGTCTTCCCTGGGCCCTGACCCCTCCTACAGTTCACAGTGGCCTCACAGCAGACCCAGGTCATCTTTCAGAACTGCACTGAGGATTTCAAAATAGGCTTCAAAACAGGCTGTTCACCCTCCAGGAAAATCAGTAAGGAGGAGGCAAGAAAGCCAGCAGACCACACAGTCTTGGGAGGCACACGTGCTGTTTCTCTCCGTGAGGCTGAGTGGAGCTGAATTCCAGTTTTGCAAGTTCTCACGGCACAGCCTGGATCTCAGGCTAAAACTGCCATGAGTGGGATTGTGGGGAAAGGTAAAGGTGGGCAGCAGGCAGGATGTGGGCTCAGACGTCCAGCTCCTCCCCGCTCCTGTGCCACGGCTGAGAAATACCAAGTCTCTTGGCTCCTCCTTCCCACTCGGCAGCCCCCTTTCCGACAGGACAAACAGAACGATCATTAGTTACAAAATGGATTGATCAGCTCCATCAGCACCTCTTGCACAAAACACACATTCAGCAGTGTGGGCAGCATCCTTGTCTAATCCTACCAGGATAAGTGACCAATGTCAGGGAAATACTGGGAAAAGTGATTCACGGGCTTTTCAAAAGAGTGAGGGGCACAGTGACAAAGCCAGCCCATCCACAGGGTCCTGTGTACACAGCCAGGTGGGCCCAACTCCTGAAAGCACCACCGCTGGGATACAGAGCCATGTGGGCCTCACTTGTCCCATGCTGTGCAGGAGGAAGCTACTGAAGGAGGAAACAGACATAACAGGCTCCATTTTGAAAGCAGGACTGCATCTTGGGCCTGACCAGACTTTGAGCTATATGCCCAGTATCTATGGAAGCAACATACCAACTAGAAAACCATGCCCCCCAGATGGAAGAGCCCCAGGGCCCATACCTAGATTCTCTATTGCCTAAAAGAATACCCTAATTATCTGTGTAACCAAATAGAATCATAAATTCTATTATGCTTAGTGGGGTATGACCACAGGCCTACTGATAATTGTCTACTGTTAACTACCTAGGTTTAAGGCATATGAATCACGGGTTAACTTTGATTGTATCTTTCTCTTTCTTTGTTCAGACTAGTTTCAAGGAATTTGGGGAGGTGGGTTTGAGCACCGGCTCCACAGAGAGGAGAGGCAGGGAGCAAATGCAGGGGGGGCTGGGGGCGGGGGAGGGAGTGCTCAGGGAAAAGGCCCCACCAGCATCCCAGAGACACAGCCTGATCAGGCAGCAGCTTCAAGTCCAGCCCAATTCAGAAATGCCCTGGGCAGCCATGTTAGTTCCTAGGGACAGTGGAATTTTAAATAAACTCTGGGGAGCTGGCACCTCTAGGAAGAACCTAAGTCGCCCAAGGGGCTCAGACCTGTACCAGCTGGAAGTTGCCCAAGGGGCTCAGACCTGTACCAGCTGGAATCAACGTTCAGCCTCTGGACTGACCTTCTCCCTAAGCGGGGAAGGTCAAAGCACCTGTCAGCCCTTTCCACATACACGCAGGCACACACACACAAAAGGAAACCAGCCAGAGAAGTGAGAGGGAATGGCTCCTAAACATGCAAGAATTAAGCCTCCAAGTCTTTGTTAGAAGGAAAGAAAATCATGCATGATCTGCTAACAATGAAAAAATAAACATAAAAAAGAAACCAACCCAAGGAGAGATACCTGGAGGGAGTACTAGGCCTGCAGAGTTTTTCACTGTCTTCACAGGGATTATTTTAACAGCAGAAATAGAGCGTGCACGTAAAGGGTCGGCAGTTGCTGAAAACACAAAAGGGTAAATGGTGCATCCAGAAAAAAAAACATTTGGGAAACCCTCAGGCAGTGGAGGAACCGGCAGGGACAATAGGAGGAAGTCGCCCGCAGAGAACAATGGGAAGAGCAGTGGACGCAGGAACTTAAAATAACCCGCTTTCGCTCTTCAGTCCTGTGCCTGGGTGGGCAGAACCCGCCCGCCGCTGTACTCCAAATGCAGCTGGCCAGTGCCTGTGCCGCCTGGCACACCAGGAACCTGCCAAGGCTCTGGGCAAAGGGACTCGCAGAGACGCAGATGGCCTGGCAAACAGGAAGGGGAGAGCAAGTGGGGCCCACGGGGCCCCTGGGAGAAGGCTGGGCTGTCTGTGTTGGGAGAAGGCTCCTTGGAGGAGAGTTACAGCTCATGGGCCCCAGAGGAGTGGAGGAAGGACAAGTCTGAGAGTCGCCTGGTCCTTTCAGCCCTCATAGCTGCTACTCCAGGATCTTAACTCCTGGGGTCTTGGGCCTACTCTGACAACCATAGCCCTCTGGCCCCAGGCAAATTAGAATGGCCATCTGTTGGGCAGCAGATGGTCTACTTAAACCCACCCCTTCCTGGGCAAGAGTTTGCCAAAGTGTCCGAATGCACACTTAAGACTCGGCAGTGCCCACACACCCGGCCCAGGACGCTGACAGCAGCTGAGCTGCCTGAGCTGGGGTACTGCCTGGTATGCGGGCGGAGGCTGCTGACCTCAAATCCAGGTGCTCAGACCTCCCTGGGCCCCCTGCCTCCCCAGGTTCTAGAATCACAATGGTGGGCATTTTCCCAAACCACCCGCCTTCTCACAAGCATGTTGTGAGACCTCCTTCCGTCCCAATGACAGCAAATAAAGAGAGATGGACGCTCACACACTATGGACCAACATCACACCAATGGGCAACACCCGGAGGTCTCAGGGCCCAGATCCACATCATAACTGAGGAGGGGGTGGTTGGGCTGTTTGGGAACCAAGACTGTCACAGCTGCATCAATGTCATGCTGATGGGCTTGCCAAGGGGACGGGAGGAAGGAGGGACCCCTGCAATGGGCAGTCCACCTTCCAGTCCACCAGGCTGCCATTTCACGAGGCGCATGGCAGTCATCTGGCCACCAAGAACTGAAGTGATAGCAATAATCCTGCACGTGTTCAGATACAAACGTGCTTTCACAGCAATCCTATTGACTGCTCCCTGGGCCACCTGGGAGGCTGGGTGGGAGGTTTTTGTTACCATTTTCAGAGGAAGAGGCAAGACTGCTGCTCATCAGCGAGACCAGAGGCTGACAGTGACTACCCCAGGCCGCCCGGATGGCTCCAGGGTGCATCTGCCTTGACTTTCCGACCAAAGGTGGGTCTTATCAAGGAGAGAGTAGAGTGGAGCGCACCTCCACCTGCCATCCTGCCGTACACCCCTGAAGTCTCCTGACGGATTCACTGGGCTGGGCTTGACAGTGAGCATAAGAACCCACGTCTCCCCACGTTCCTCAACAGATGCTTAAACACTCCCCTACGGGCACCGCCCTTCAACATCCCCTTAGCAGCCTGGCCGAGGTTGGGAACACTGCCCCACATCTGGTAAGGGAGAGGGCAGCCAGACAGGGAGGCAGAAAGGGCAGGACAACAGGACCCCTCCCGCACAGGGAGCCCTAACCAACCGGCCCAGGCTCCCCACCCCTCCTATCCTCCACGCCTTCACTCTTGGCTGTTCTGACTTTCTACTTCGCTCTCTCTCAAAGGCAATACTTGGCTGACCCAGACAGTAATTACAGACAAAGTCCAAACATGTCAAACTGTAAACATACTTTGAGAGAGGGTGCATTGTGACTCAAAAACCCAATGACAGGACTTCTACCCTCCCTCTCTGATACCATAAGACATAACGGGATGATAGAATCACTGGAACCTGTGTTTCAAGAAGGAAAAAAATACTACAGATCATCAAATTCCTTCATTTTCTAGATAAGGAAACTCATAGCTATAAAGACAATGGGCCTCCCAAGAGGGGTCTGTTTCTGAGCGGCAGGCCAGGACTCGAACCCCTGCCTCCTCTCACTGCAGAGTGACGTGGGAATCCCGCTGCTTGGCTGTTCAGGATGAGAGACAGGATGACAGATGGGACCTCAAAGGTCATCCTATCCATCATTGCTTTCACACTTGCATCTTTTGTCCTCAAATTTTAAAAATTCAAAACCTGGGAGGATCCCCATGAAACGAATGTCATCAAAATTATTTATTTCAGCTATTTAGGCTCCAGCCTCAGGGTCAGGATGCTGAATATGTCACTATTTATCATCGGTGAAGGTAAGATGCCAGGTAAGAGACACCGCGGGCTGATAAATGCCATATACATGAGGCCTCTGTGATTTGGTGGGTGGTTCGCAGCATCCTGTGAGCTGGGAACAGTTTAACATGTCACCTTACAGTGGGAAACGGCAGCCTCAGACTCAAGTCTCAGAAAGCCTAGGAACAGGTCTCCAGGTCACAGCCTAATGAGACCAGTAACTATTCCTACCAGGCAGGTGGCCCCAGGCCCTGCTCTTTCTAAAAATGCCAGGCTTCCCTTCGAGAGCCTTACCTTTATCTTGCCCATTGCTGCCCGGTGCCAACCCGTTCACCACGGCTTTGGAAGCACCCACGTCACATTCTGCAAGAAAGAAAGAACAAGAGCACGAGGCTTGTGATCACATCTCCCACCCTTTGTGAGTCCTGCCAGTGCAAAGTTCTGGGTCCCGGGGGCTCTCTCAGGCCTGAAAAGGGGCCCCGGAGCGTCGTGGGAGAGTTCTGAGAATGCTTTGTGGCTTGAACCAGGGAGGATGCAAAAGCTGTTTGGATGGGAAGTGTGTTGTGAGTGATATTCTCTGGTCTCCTGGCTTGGTTTCAGTTCTGACATTTAAAAAAAGAAAATCTTAATTCCCTCAAAGTGGCATCTCCTGCCTGACAAAGGCTTATCTACCATTCCAAGGCTGCTCAAAAGCATCCCTGTGAATCCTGAGAGCTGTCGGACAGTCAGGATGGAACCTCAGGCTCTGTGACACTTCCCTCCACCCCACCCCACACCCACAGCCACGTAAGCCACGCTGGCCCAGCCCCCAGACCACAGTCCCCAGCCACGGCTCTTGTGTTCTGGTTGTGGAGATGACCTGGCTCCCTGACCACTCTCCCTGGCTCCGTCCTGCCCCTTTCTCCATCCCACCCCTCAGTCTGCATCACTAAGACCACCATCTACACCCCATACGGCTGAAAATCCCCGGGGTGCAGGACAAAACAAGATGGGACAAAAAGCAATGTGATTTTCTAAGACCCTCCACTTTAAATGTACTGCATTTCACTTCTAATTTGAAAATAAAAATACTACTGGAGTCTAGCGTTGGGGAGTCAATCTTTTTTTTTTTAATTTATTGGGCTGCACTGGGTCTTAGTTGCGGCACACAGCTAAGGCTGTTCAGCTGCAACTTTCGAACTCTCTCTCAGTTGCGGCACGTGGGATCGAGTTTCCCGACCAGGGGTGGAACCCAGGCCCCTGCATTGGGAGCTTGGAGTCTTAGCCACTGGACCACCAGGCAAGTCCCCTGGGAAGTCAATCATTTACATTATCGTTTCCACGAGGAAAAAAAAATTGAACTTGGAATCAAGTTCCCCCAAACGTACAAATGATTGTGTGGAATATAATTTTTTTAGTAAGTGAGATGGCCTGTATATTGGCATAAGTGGTTATATTCAAATTAACAAACTGACCTTCGTGATGATTAAAAGCAAACTGACACGCAAGACCCAGGGGCCAGCAGCTACCCAGAGCCAAAGCCTGGGTACTCACCCCGGACTCTAAGCCCTTCAGCCACTGGTCCCAGCCCTTTTCCGGCAGCAGTTCCCTCCTGCGCCTGCCCACCATGACGATCTCCTCACAACCTCTTCAGCAAATCAGATGCTTTCTGATCTTCAGGCCCTGGATCTTGAGAGGCCCTCAGCCAGGAAGGCCTGCGCCTCCTCTTCTACCTTGTGGAAATCCTCTGTACCTCAAGGTTTACCTTGAATGCCACCTCGTTGTTGGTGGAGACCTTTCAAAGTTCTGCTCAGCTGAAGACACTGAGACCCTCATTGCCCACTGGCAGCCTGAGCACCACCCAGTTCCTCATCCCAGAACTGATGGTGGAAGCCCAGAGAAGACAAGGGGCCAGGACACGTGATCAGCAAGGCTGGGGTGCAGCCAAGAGCCAAAAATGTTAGTTGCTCAATCATGTCCGACTCTTTGCAGCCCCACGGGCTGTAGCTCACCAGGTTCCTCTACCCATGGAATTCTCCAGGCAAGAATACTGGAGTGGGTTGCCATTCCCTTCTCCAGGGCATCTTTCTGACCCAGGGATAGAACCTGGGTCTCTCACACTGCAGGCAGATTCTTAACCGTCTGAGGTACCAGGGAAGTAGCCAAGAGCCAACCAAGCCACAAATATAACAGCCATGGTTTTATAAAGCCTCTACTTGCCTGATCTAAGGGCCCTTGCTAAGCATTCATTCCATAATTAGCACCTGATTTTTATCCTTAATATCCAAGCCCCTAGAGCTAGGAGTTAAGAACTCTAAATTTATAGGTAAGAAATCTAAAGCTCAGAAAGGATGCCAGGCTCTAAGATCACTAAGAGGGGATTTGAAGTCTGTTCTGGTCCATCCCATGACTTATCTTCTTTGTCCCCAGCTGGGATGAACATTTATTTTTAAAATAAAAAATGGCTTTTATATATAGAATACTCACTATATACAAATCAGATATACTCTAAGAATGGCTTATATAAATTCTATTTCCCCAAATGCCCCAAACCCCAGTAGCACATTTGGCTGAGACTCAGTCATCCTACCTGGGTTCTTAATAATCAGCCTCCGTGACATCAACTACACCGACAGGTCAGCCCGGGTACTCCTGGATCCAGAGGCAAACAAGGCCGCTGCCCTCTCCCACCCCCTCCAACCACAGCGGCCAGGACCACCCGATACTGGCCCCACAGGCCCGGCCTGTTCACTGCCCCCAATTCATCTATAGAAGGTTAGCTCTCTAGACAAAGTTCCCTTTGCACCTACATTTCTGGGATGGATGGAAAGAGGGTGTTGGCAGAAAGCCAGAAATACAAGTCAAAGAAATATCATCCATTTCACTTCCCCATCTTTTCTCTCTGACTATATTTTCTTGGGCTCCAGAATCACTGCAGACAGTGACTGAAACCATGAAATTAAAAGATGGCTTGCTCCTTGGAAGAAAAGCTATGACAAACCTAGATCGCGTATTAAAAAGCAGAGACATCACTTTGCTGACAAAAGTCCATATGGTCAAAGCTATGGTCTTTCCAGGAGTCATGTACAGATGTGAGAGTTGGATCATAAAGAAGGTTGAGTGACAAAGAACTGATGCTTTCAAATTGCTGGAGAAGACTCCTGAGAATCCTCTGGACTGCAAGGAGATCAAACGAGTCAGTCCTCAAGGAAATCAACCCTGCATATTCATTGGAAGGACTGATGCTAAAGCTCTAATACTTTGGCCACCTGATGCTAAGAGCCAATCATTGGGAAAGACCCTGATGCTGGGACAGATTTGAGGGCATGGGAAGGGGGAGAGAGGATGAGATGGCTGGATGCATCATCAACTCAATGGACATGAATTTGAGCAAGCTCCAGAAGGTGAAGGACAGGGAAGTCTGGCATGCTGCAGTGCAAGGGGTCACAAAGAGTTTGACATGACTAAGTGACTGAACATTTCTCCTGATGGTCTCCTTCTTAGGACTGCAGGCCTGGCTTTGAGCCTCCCTATCTGGCTGAAGTAGCCCCAGGGTGTGGGACAAAGAACAAAATGGGACTAGCATCCCCAAGCCAGCAGTCTCAGAGCTTCCACAGGCCCAGACCCATGTTCTTCCTTTCCTGTTTTTTTCCCCCCTTAAACTCAAACAACCAAACTTGATGAAATTTGGAAAAATAATTCTATCACCACAGACTCTCACTTCTGCAGCACAGTGTGCTGGTCACCAGCCGCCTGGGGTTGGTTGCCCCAGCAGTCACTAGCCGGATGACCCCAGACAAATCATTGCCACACAGGGCCTCAGTTTCCCCATCTCTAGAATGGGAGTGGTAAGCCATGCCCACTTCTGTGGATCTGCAGGAGAACAAAATGAGATAAGCAGGTAAAGCCCTGCCCTGATGACTGGCAGCTCAGCTCAAACTAAGAATAAAAACAATGCATTGTCTTCATGCTGCCCTTTCCATCAAAGGTTAGGAACAAGTGTTTTCTGCATAGCTGCTTTCTTCCTGATGATCATTTTTATGAGTGGTATAATCTCCCATCAAGTAAACACACAGAATGAACCTGCTCATTCCCCACCTTCACGGGGGTGATGTTTTTGTTTCCTTCGAATTAATACAGACAATCCCAAGAGGGGAATTATCGTGTCAAAGGGTCCAGATTTCTTGGACTCTTCCTGGGAAATGCCTCCTTTCAGCACCACGCCTAAGGGAAAACCTGGGGAGAAGTCCCAAGGGCATCTCCTCATCCTCCACGGCCCCTCCCTGCCCGCCTCTTCCGCCCTTATTTCTGCCAGGAATGGTGATGCCAGTTTAGGTTAATCCTGATATTAGAAGGACAAGAAACCCTGGGTGTTGGGGGGAAGTGCTGGCCTATCTTAAATTACAGCAAGAACAAAAAGCCCAATGAGAAGAAAAATTGCGTTACAGAGCAGGTAATGCCTGAGCCTCTCTGGAGGGGAAAGGAAGGAGCGCAGCCTTCTCATGAAGCAGAATCATCAGGGAGTCAAGGACCAGCCCATACCTGCTCCTTGCAAGGCCGGAAGCTGGGCTGATGACCCCCGGATGGGACACTGGTCAGGCCTTGGGCAGCACAGAGCTCAGCACTTCAGAAGTGTTGCCTCACTTAATCCTCACAAACCCGCATTAGGCGATGCTTTCCTGATGGCCATCTTACAGAAGAGTTCACTACAGGCCAAAGCCTGCAGGGTGGTACTTGTGGCCCTGAGCTGACCCACCCAGGGCCCTTCTCCTCCCAATAAGCCCACGCTGTCTGGCAAGGGTTGGGATTCAGCTGAAAGGGCGTGTGAATGTGAATACACGGAAGGATTGGTTTTCACCTCCAGAGGTCTCTGATAACACTCTGGAGACATTGCAGGATTCAGAGGCACCTAAGGGAGCTATCCACTAAGTCAGCCTGTGGCCCAACCCGCCTGCAGGCCTCGGGAGGTGCCAGGGAGCATTCAGGAGCCAAGGTGGGCCTCGATCTCCAGATGGAAACTTCTCTGCCGCACATCCTGGCTGGAAAGCTGACAGCTCTTGGCTGCACCACAAGCAGGGACCTACCTATTCCCTTCTGTCTTCCCTAGCCCAGGTGTTCCACCCCAACTCTAAATTAAAAACTGCTCAATTGTGTAGGTTTCGATTTTTACTACCAGAAACATAGCAAAAGGGTGGTTTTGCCCTGATAAAGGAAGCGATGGATTAGCTCATTCCTTGGGGTAATTATGGTCAATATGTTTACTTTTGCTACAGTCACTCAGATTAAGAAATGCCATCGAGGTGTATACACATGTCAGCATTGATCAAATAGGAGCCTGGTGGGCTACAGTCCACGGGGTCGCAAAGAGTTGGGCACAACTGAGTGACTGAACACACACACTTAAAATACCAAGTTTACTATCAGTTCAGTTCAGTCGCTCAGTTGTGTCCGACTCTTTGTGACTCCATGGACTGCAGCACACCAGGCTTCCCTGTCCGTCACCAGCTTCCAGAACTTGCTCAAATTCATGTCTATCAACACGATGATGCCATTCAACCATTTCATCCTCTGTCATCCCCTACTCCTCCTGCTTTCAATCTTTCCCAGTATCCAGGTCTTTTCTAAGGAATCAGTTCTTCACATCAGGTGGCCAAAGTATTGGAATTTCAGCTTCAGCATCAGTCCTTCCAGTGAATATTCAGGCCTGATTTCCTTTAGGATTGACTGGTTGGATCTCCTTGCAGTCCAAGGGACTCTCAAGAGTCTTCTCCAACACCACAGTTCAAAAGCATCAGTTCTTCACTGCTTAGCTTTCTTTATTGTCCAACTCACACATCCATACATGACTACTAGAAAAACCAAAGCTTTGACTAGATGGACCTTTGTTGGCAAAGTAATGGCTCTGCTTTTTAATATTCTGTCTAGCTTGGTCATAGCTTTTTTTCCAAGGAGCAAATGTCTTTTAATTTCATGACTGCAGTCACCATCTGCAGTGACTTTGGGGCACAAGAAAATAAAGTTTGTCACTGTTTCCATTATTTCACATGAAGTGATGGGACTGGATGCCATGATCTTAGTTTTCTGAATGTTGAGTTTTAAGCCAACTTTTTCACTCTCCTCTTTCATCAAGAGGCTCTTTAGTTCTTCTTCACTTTCTGCCATAAGGGTGATGTCATTTGCATATCTGAGGTTATTGATATTTCTCGCGGCAATCTTGATTCCAGCTTGTACTTAATCCAGCCTGGCATTTCTCATGATGTATTCTGCATATAAGTTAAATAAGCAGGGTGACAATATACAGCCTTGACATACTCCTTTCCCGATTTAGAACCAGTCTGTTGTTTTATGTCCAGTTCTAACTGTTGCTTCCTGACCTGCATACAGATTTCTCAGGAGGCAGATCAGGTGGTCTGGTATTCCCATCTCTTTCAGAATTTTCCACAGTTTGTTGTGATCCACACAGTCAAAGGCTTTGGCGTAGCTAATGTAGCAGAAGTACATGTTTTTCTGGAACTCTCTTGCTTTTTCAATGATATAGCGGATGTTGGCAATTTGATCTCTGGTTCCTCTGCCTTTTCTAAATCCAGCTTGAATAGCTGGAAGTTCACAGTTCATGTACTGTTGAAGCCTGGCTTGGAGAATTTTGAACATTACTTTGTAGCATGTGAGATGAGTGCAATTGTGCGGTAGTTTGAGCATTCTTTGGCATTGCTTTTCTTTGGGATTGGAATGAAAACTGACCTTTTCCAGGCCTGTGGCCACTGCTGAGTTTTCCAAATTTGCTGGCATGTTGAGTGCAGCACTTTCACAGCATTATCTTTAAGGATTTGAAATAGCTCAGCTGGCATTCCATCACCTCCACTAGCTTTGTTCATAGTGATGCCTCCTAAGGCCCACTTGACTTCGCATTCCAGGATGTCTGGCTCTGAATGAGTGATCACACCATTGTGATTATCTTGGTTGTGAAGATCTTTTTTGTACAGTTCTTCTATGTATTCTTGCCACCTCTTCTTAATATCTTCTGCTTCTGTTAGGTCCATACTGTTTCTGTCCTTTATTGAGCCCATTTTTGCATGAAATGTTCCCTTGGTATCTCTAATTTTCTTGAAGAAATCTCTAGTCATTCCCATTCTATTGTTTTCCTCTATTTCTTTGCACTGATCACTGAGGAAGGCTTTCTTATCTCTCCTTGCTATTCTTTGGAACTCTGCATTCAAATGGGTATATCTTTCCTTTCCTCCTTTGCCTTTAGCTTCTCTTTTTTTCTCAGCTATTTGTAAGGCCTCCTCAGACAACCATTTTGCCTCTTTGCATTTCTTTCTCTTGGGGATGGTCTTGATCACTGCCTCCTATACAATGTCACAAACCTCCGTCCATAGTTTCAGGCACTCTATCAGATCCAATCCCTTGAATCTATTTGTCACTTCCACTGTATAATTGTAAGGGATGATTTAGGTCATACCTGAATGGTCCAGTGGCTTTCCCTACTTTCTTCAATTTAAGTCTAAATTTTGCAATAAAGAGTTCATGATTTGAGCCAGAGTCAGCTCCCAGTCTTGCTTTTGCTGACTGTATAGAGCTTCTCCATCTTTGGCTGCAAAGAATATAATCAGTCTGATTTTGGTATTGACTATTTGGTGATGTCCATGTGTAGAGTATTCTCTTGCATTGCTGGAAGAGGATGTTTGCTATGATCAGTGCATTCTCTTGGCAAAACTCTGCTAGCCTTTGCCCTGCTTCATTTTGTACGCCAAAGCCAAACTTGCCTGTTACTCCAGGTGTCTCTTGACTTCCTACTTTTGCATTCCAGTCCCATATAATGAAAAGGACATCTTTTTTGGGTGTTACTTTTAGAAGGTCTTGTAGGTCTTCATAGAACCATTCTATGGAACCGTATTGATGATGGAAGTAAAGTTCGATGCTGTAAAGAACAATATCGCATAGGAACCTGGAATGTTGGGTCCATGAATCAAGGTAAATTGGAAGTGGTCAAACAGGGGATGGCAAAAGTGAACATCAACATTTTAAGAATCAGTGAACTCAGATGGACTGGAATGGGCGAATTTAACTCAGATGACCATTATATCTACTACTGTGGGCAAGAATCCCTTAGAAGAAATGAAGTAGCCCTANGAAGTGGTCAAACAGGGGATGGCAAAAGTGAACATCAACATTTTAAGAATCAGTGAACTCAGATGGACTGGAATGGGCGAATTTAACTCAGATGACCATTATATCTACTACTGTGGGCAAGAATCCCTTAGAAGAAATGAAGTAGCCCTAATAGTCAACAAAAGAGTCCAAAATGCAGTTCTCGGGTGCATTCTCAAAAACGACAGGATGATCTCTTCGTTTCCAAGGCAAACCATTCAATATCACAGTAATCCAAGTCTATGCCCCAACCAGTAATGCTGAAGAAGCTGAAGTTAAACGGTTCTATGAAGTTTATTGTGTATCAATTATATCTCAATAAAGTTGTCAAATAGAGGGAAAGGGAACCCATTATGAAGATGAGAACATAGTACATGTAAAGCGTAGAGTGTAGTTCTTAATATACAGTAGGTACTCAGTAAATCATTACTAATAAAGGTGACGATGACAATTTATGACAAAGCTTTGGCACCTTCCCAGGACTTGAAAAATAAAAAAATGAAACACACTTGGGGCCTTAAGAGTAAGTGGGAATTCTGAGCAAATGGTCCAGCTTTGTAGATTTGTCAAAAAGAGAAAGACAGGATTTTAAATGACTTACCAGAGCTCATGGTGGTGATAAGACAAGTCTTCTGCAACTGGGGCTCTGTACTGCTCTGCAGAAAAATACAAACATACAATGGAATTGATGAATGGCAGGTTCGAGATAAAGCCCTATGGTTCACTTTAAAAAATGCAAACACCGTATATAAGCCTTGATAAAACCAGGGGGCTGAGCCAGGAGTCACTTAGCCAGGCTTCCAGTTCTTAACTGGCTGTGTACTGACATGACCTTGGACACATCACACAACCTCCTTGACCTCTGTTTCATCACCCATACTTGGTTTTGATACTATCCAAGAATCCATTCCACCTCTAACATTCTATTAAAAACCTCAAGTTACACAACTCCCTGTGGATCGGGGAGAGGGTGAAGGAAAGGACAAACTTTCAGGACAGAGAAGTAAAGTCACAACACAAACTGGTTACTGGGGACTAATAATAAGATTATATATGGCTTACTACGCTCAAAGAAATGCTGTAGGTACCTTAATTACATGAAGTCACTTGATCCTCACAAAGACTCTACAAGGTAAGTACTAGCATTGCATTAGTTTACAGAGATGAGGAAACCAAAGTATACAGAAGTGAACAGCTTGCTGCCCATGCGACAGAGTTGCATGTAAATGGTAACCCTCTCATTTAATAAGGTCCCATCCAAAGTCCCCCCAAAACCACTGGGCTGCTGTCACTATAGTTGTACCTCTTCTAGAATCTTATCTAAATGGTTTCATAGTATATGTAACCTTCTGTACCTGGCTTTTCTCATTTAGCATAAAACAATTTAGCAACTGGCCATACACATGTGGGTCTGTCTCCGGACTCTGTTCCATGGATCTGTCTTTATCTAATCCATGTCTTGATGACAAGAGCTTTATAGTAAGTCTTGAAATCAGGTAATGTGAGTCTTTTCATTCTTCTTCAAAACCATTTTGGTTCTTCGAGGTCCTTCACATTTTCATAAAAATTTTAGAGCCATCTTATCAATTCTCACCAAAAACAAAAACTACAAAAAGCTTGCTGGAATTCTGAATGAGAACATGCTGAGCCCATATATCAATCTAGGGAAAATTAACATTTTAACAATATTGGATTTTCCAATTCATGAGAATAGACTCTCTCCTTTTATGCAGATCTCCTTTAATTTCCCTCAGCAGTGTTTTGCAGTTTTCAAGGTACAGGTCTCACACTTATTTTGAATACAGTGTCTAGCTGAACACATCTGAACGACAATCTAAAAAGCAAGTCTTCAAGAAATGAAGAACCCTACTATTTAATATGTGGTCTGCAGACCAGCAGCACCGACATCAGCTGGGAACTTACTGAAAAATGGAGAAAGTTAGAAATCAAACCCTTCATCAGCTGCATCAGAACCTGCATTTTAACAAGACCTCCAGCTGGTCTCTATGTGCTTTCAAATGTGAGACACAATGGAGTAGAGGCCATCAGCTTTCCAGTTCATGAATTCTGTAATAAGGTCATGGTATGGTCCCAGGGTCTGCACCAAGGGACATGCTTTAATTTCCTCTTTTAACACTGAAGTCAGGCACTGGTTTCCTTTCTGGGCAGTTACCCAGTTCACTGCCCTTGGAACTGACTGCATAGAACCTGGGGCAAAAGGGAAATCATTCTAAGTCCATCTCAGCTCAAAAGAGCCGTAATTCTGCCTCCGTCACTGTCAAGTACACCTGGGACTACCCGTGACCTTCAACTGCCCCTCCGATTGTTCTCTAAGCTGTGGAACCATTCACTCTTTCAGTTAAGAACACAGCCTGCTGTGTTCTGCACGCTCGGGTGGTTTCCAGTCTTGGTTATGACACCTCCATTTGCTTCCCAGGGCCAAAAAGGATGTCAGGATATCATCCAAATGCTTTACTTCTTAAATAATTGTAATAATTATGCTGAGGTTTTATTTAACTTTTAAAGCACAACTGAAGAAACGTTTTTGTTTCAACCATGCAGTTATCTTAACAGAGAGTGTTTTTCTTTTACAATCCTTTCTAACCTTTATCTGCATAAATAGTATTTACTTAGTTATAAACAATGTCTGGACAGCTTTGTGTTCCAGTTCTCAAATATTTCATGAATAGTTTTCTGGATTTTTACAGTCATATTCATCATTTTAATGGCTATAACATTCCATAATTCATTTATCAACTCCCTCTGTACAGTTTGTTTTAATTTTAAAAATAAATACATAAATGGAATACTACTCAGCTATAAAAAGAATGAAATAATGCCATTTGTAGCAGCACAGAAGGACTTAGCATCATACTGAGCAAAGTAAATCTGACTAAGACAAATATCATATGGTATTAATTTTATGTGGCATCTAAAAAATGATACAAATGAACTTATTTACAAAACAGAAATAGACTCACAGACATAGAAAACAAACTTATGGTTACCAAAGGGGTAAGTGGGGAGGGGAGAATAAATTAGTTTGTGATTAACAGACACATACTACTATATAGGAAATAAACAATAGGAATCTACTGTATAATACAGGGAACTACATATACGCACAATATACATATAAAACTGAATCATTCTGCTGTACACCTGAAACTAACAACATTGTAAATCAACTATAGTTCAATTTTTTTTCAAAAGTACATAGCACAACAGCATTCCTGGGTTGGAAAAGAAATTGGAGAACTGGAGATTCTCCAATTGGAGAACTGGAGAAATGGAAATGTCTTATAAAGCAAACAAAAAGGATGCCTCAACTCATACGTGTTGAGTCTTGACCATCTGTTATATGTGGGTCACCCTTTGTACATTTTATATTTCTTAGTATAGATAGTAGTAGCTTCTACATGTCAGCCCAACCCTTACTTAAAAAGTGGTCTAAAGTACATACGGGCAGGGACAGAATCCCAAATACTAACCATCACTTTGCCTCAAACATCCACCAACCAGAGTAGATGCCAGGTGTAGCACCCTCGGTGGGGGGAGGGGGCCCTCCCCAGGCCAAGTGCTTATAGTTTAGTGGCTGGATGGCAAGAAGATGGAAAGAGAATGGGCCCAGGGTGATAGGACACAATTCCAGTACCTTCGGAACTTGTACGACAGTAGGAGGCGGTGATGGCGATGCCTAGGTAGTTAGCAGCTCCGCACAGAGACTTTGGGGGTGGTAGATTCTGCTCTGCGCTCTCACTTGACTGTTTACATAGGCAGCAGGTGACGCGAAGCAGGGGGTAGTTTAAAATAAAAACTGCAGCAGTGGCAGTTGCACCAAGGATGGCGCCTGGTATCCCATCCCCGGCAGCGGTTGCAACAGCAACGACTCCCCACCCAGGCTATTCTAGGGCCTGGTGTTGGCTCTGAGTCCACCAGCTCAGCCTCTCTGAATTTCTGCCCCTGTTCTGAAGGTGATTCTCCCGCTTCTGGCTAATTCCAAACTACCTGAGATCTTGCCAGTAAATCCCCCTTTCAGTCTGAGTTAGCCAGAGGCAATGTTTGGATGTTTGCAATCCAAGCAGCACCAGATGAGGGGGAGGACGGGGCCCCAAGGTTTTGCTAGAGAAGTTAGGGCATCATCCCTCTCTCCTGAGTAAGGCCATCCACAGCTGAACCCCAAGAGGCTCAGCAATCGGTTTTGTCCCTGTGGCCTGAAGAGCTCAGGGTCAGGAAGCTGCACAAACTGAGGCTGAGCAGAACACTGAAGGCTTTGGAAGTCTCATTCTAATCCAGGCAGTTTATTTAGAGATAGTCCGAGTATTACCATCATATGTAGAATGTGAGAGTTTATTTTACACAAAAGCCTCTGACACTTACTGTTTATTTAAAAATGAAGCTGTAAAGGGTTTGAGTCGGTTGAGAACATGATGGCACATCTTTGGAATTTCTCCCCCAAGTCCCCTCCAAAGGAGGCAGAGGGCCTTTGGGTAAAAGCCAAAAAGATGGACAGTGCCGACTAGTGGCAAAACTGGACCACTGCAAGGGAGCAGCAATCCCCTGGAGGGGGGTTCCAGTAACCTACAGTGTCTCAGCTTGGGTGGGCCAGGTAGGGTCAAGCCACCATTCCACCCCTTGTCGGGACATCTGTACTTGGTCAAAACACCACACATCAACACAGACATTCCACCAAAAGAACAAGATGTGAAGTAGCCAGTCTTGTTAAGAATGCATCCCATCAGTCTCTGACTCCACAACCCTATAATTCTGAGATAAGTCTTAATGACACAGTGAATAATTACTAAAAAGCAAAAGTTACGCTCATGTTTCCAGCTGAAGCAGAATCCAATAACTAAATATGGACTGTTTACTGGGAAAGGAAAAAAGGTCCTTCCTTATATGGATGATTCAGGAATATATGACAAGGGAGGAATTGAGTTTGTCTGTAAAAATGAATTCAAGGTCCAGCAAAGATTCCTAGAAGAGAATGAGCCCCTGGGTGACCTCTCACACAGCATGCTCCCTATGACTTTTGGTGTTTTGTCTCCATTGGTTCTTTACACACACACACACACACAACTGCAAAATACTGGAAGGGTGACACTGTGTCATCCTCGGAACTGAGCATTTAGTGTTCAGTTACGAACTTTGTCCCCATCTCTATTTAGTCTTCAGAACCTAACTTTCAAGTCTTACATTCAAAATAATCAAAGACTGTCTTTAACTCCACTGTAGCTTGGCTACAAGAAATTAGTTTCCCATTCAATCAAACTATGATAATACTCCAGTTTTGAAATCCAATCTGGGACTTGATATCTATACCGATAGTTATTTATCTAGAACTATCTATCTAGAACTATGTTTGCAGGTACTTCCAATGGCTTGAAAAGAATAATATAGACAGCTCACAAAGTCCACAATACATGCTTGACCTTATTGCTTTTATACTTGCTGATCCACCAGCAAAGGCATGTTTCTCCAATTTGACAGTTCATCCTCTTCTCAATCTCTAGTTAAGTCATTTCTCTTCAAATGTATTCTTGACATTATTAGAGAGGGTGCAGAGACTCTTCAGAAAGCCAGAAAGGATAAACAAT
The DNA here is from genome assembly GCA_006410635.1 of Cephalophus harveyi. Taxonomy (NCBI): domain Eukaryota; kingdom Metazoa; phylum Chordata; class Mammalia; order Artiodactyla; family Bovidae; genus Cephalophus; species Cephalophus harveyi. The sequence goes on from SJYT01061858.1 coordinate 142,523, forward strand.
GAGTTGCTAACACTTCCTTTCAAGGGGAGGAAGTTAGGATAAACTTGACCCCGACATTAACTTCAGCCTGGAATTCCATGACACGGTAGGGGGCTCATAACACAACAAGCGCATGGTTTCTGTGAAAAGACTGATGCTTCTGGAGAGACAGCAATAGGAAAACACATCAGAAAGGCCATCCCCCACATCCTCCCATTTCCTCCTGGAAACCCTCCAATATGGTTTCCGTTCTAACCAATTATCTAAAATGGCCTTCAGAAAGGTTCCCAGTGCACACACGCGGCCAAGCCAACAGTTTCTGCAGTGGTCGGGGCCTCACTGACCTTTCCACTGAATTTAAGACAGTTAACTCCTTCCTTCTCCCCCAAGAACTTTCTGGTACCGATTTACCCTGAGTCATGAGGCTGCCTTCTACAATAGAATGGGACCTCTGTAGTCCTTCTAGGAGTTTAAAGATCTAGAGGACCCTGGGCTGTGTCTTCATTCCTTTCCAACTACATGCTCACTTCCTGGAGGATTTCACATGGACTGTTAGAACCAGCAGGATCCGTGCAGGTTACCTAGCCCCTTTGCCTGGTTTTCCACCTGTTTTGGAAGAAAGTTCCATGAGCCCCTCAGGCTAATAGGATAGCCGTGTGATTATGGATTTCATTCATTTACTCTTGCTGAGCTTTCCTTGGATGAATGGGCTCTACGGCTACTAAAGAAACAAATCTAACACACGCCCTCATTCAGTTCAGTTCAGTTCAGTCACTCAGTCGTGTCCGACTCTTTGCGACCCCATGAGTCGCAGCACGCCAGGCCTCCCTGTTCATCACCATCTCCCAGAGTTCACTCAGACTCATGTCCATCGAGTCAGTGATGCCATCCAGCCATCTCATCCTCGGTCATCCCCTTCTCCTCCTGCCCCCAATCCCTCCCAGCATCAGAGTCTTTTCCAATGAGTCAACTCTTTGCATGAGGTGGCCAAAGTACTGGAGTTTCAGCTTTAGCATCATTCCTTCCAAAGAAATCCCAGGGTTTCGGTGCAAAACAGATTCAGAAAAAGTCTCCCATAGTCTTGCTCTTCATTCCATCTACTAAGCCCTTGTTTCCCTCCTACTCCTCTTTTTTTCTTTTGAATTTTCACTGGAGTATAGTTGATTTAGACTTCCCTGGTGGCTCAGATGGTAAAGCGTCTGTCTACAATGCGGGAGACCCAGGTTCGATCCCTGGGTTGGGAAGATCCTCTGGAGAAGGAAATGGCAATCCACTCCAGTACCATTGCCTGGAAAATCCCATGGACAGAGGAGCCTGGTAGGCTATAGTCCATAGGGTCGCAAAGAGTCGGACATGACTGAGCGACTTCATTCATTCATTCATAGTTGATTTATAATGTTGTGTTAGTTTCTGCTGTACAGCAAAGTGAATCAGTTACACACATACATATATCCACTCTTTTTTAGATTTTCTTTCCATATAGGCCACTACAGAGTATTCAGTAGAGTTCCCTGTGCTATACAGCAGGTCTCTATAGTTAAATATTTCATATTTATGTTTATTTTATATACAGTAGTGTGTATACGTCAATTCCAATCTCACAGTTTACTCCTCCCCCACTTCCCCCCGGTTACCATAAGTTTGTTTCCTATGTCTGTGAGTCTGTTTCTGTTGCATAAATAAGTTCATCTGTGTTGTTTTAGATTCCATCTATAAGGGATACCATGTGATATTTGTCTTTCTCTATCTGACTTACTTCACTCAGTATGACGATGTCTAGGCCACCTCTGCTGCTGCAAATGACATTATTCCATTGCAGCACTATTTACAATGGTCAGGACACGGGAGCATCCTAAATGTCCATTGACAGAGGAACGGATAAAAATGTGGTACATATACACAATGGAGTATTACTTAGCCTCATACCCTTCTTCCTCCTCAGGGCACCTTTGGTCTCCTGGCAATGGACACTGAATTCCAGATGAGAATCAACCCTCCACAGCTAATGCATGAACTGGCCAGTGCCCTTTTCCCCTTATAACTTCTGATATCACTCACCAAACGTGTCCTGTGTACTGTGTACTAAATGCTCACCAAACGTGCAACGTGTCCTGGTAATCAGTTACAAAAACTGGCCAAGGCTGTTACTCATCTTTTCCCCCACTGCCTTCCCAGTCTCCACTCCTCCAATCAAGCCCTCTGGACAGCGAGGCCCCTCCAGCAGGGCAGGGTCTTGCTCATCTCTGTCTCCTAACGTCCAGCACGATGCCCAGCTCAGAGCAGGCACGCATTAGCGTCGGTGGGGTGAGCGTCCCTTGTGCAGGTCTGAGGGCACTGCTTTCTCTCGCTCCCCCTGGCCTTGCATCCCACACCTGCTGCGCTGTCTGGTCAGTTCTTCTGCCCTCATGACTCATGCTCCCCAGCCACCCCTGCGTTTCCATCCTCACACTCACCATTCTATTCCATTGCCTCATTCCCAGACCATTACAATGGCCCAATCAGCCTCAGAATCACCGGATAGCCCATTGGAGGAAAAAAAAAAAATCCATGGGGGTCTATAAGCTCAGAGGGGCTGGTTGGGTGGGACAGGGCAAAAGGAAAAAAGGCAGTGAACCTCCTAGGGAAGAAAAATGTTTATCTAAAACACAGGCCAGATGATACCATCCAACAGTGTTTCTTTACACCTACTGTGCATCCAAATAGTGCCTAGCCCATAGAAGACCAATGTGAATCAGACAGTTGCTGTCCCTGAGGCCATCATGGAGTTGCAAGAAAACAGATATGTCCCATTTAATATAATATGATGGGTAACGCTCTGCTAGTGATCTGACCTGGGGCTTCCCTGGTGGCTTAGAGGTTAAAGCGTCTGCCTCTAATGCGGGAGACCCGGGTTTGATCCCTGGGTCGGGAAGATGCCCTGGAGAAGGAAATGGCAACCCACTCCAGTATTCTTGCCTGGAGAATCCCATGGACAGAGAAACCTAGTAGGTTACAGTCCACGGGGTCGCAAAGAGTCGGACGCGACTGAGTGACTTCACCTCAGTGATCTGACCTAACTGCTACAGGAACTTAGAAAAGAGGAATAAATTCTGTAAGGAGAGAGAATCAAGGAATGATAAATACTAAAATGTTTAAATGTTCAATGGCACATCTTCTAAAATCACCTGAAATGCCACACTTTGGGAAACATTGGTCTAAATGTCCAAATTCCTTAACCTACCATAAGGCTCTGAAAGATGAAGTCTCAATGACTTTTCTAGTCTCATCTCCCCCAGGTACTCAATAAGCCCTAAACTCCATGTGTATAATATTCGTCATTCCCATGGAATCCTGAATGAGATTTCCCATTTCCAAGTTGTTAATCTCATTGTTGCTTCCCACTAAAGCCTGCTCCCTCATTTCCCCAAGCATTCAGACCAATCCTAGTTGCCAGATGCACTGACCCAACAAAAATGGAAGATTTTAATTTTGGGTTTAGTCTTCCATTTTTAGTCACTATTAAGAGAGTCATGATGATAAGAAATTCATTTAATAAGACTTATTTAATAATCTTGGAATTCAGAAATCCCATGCTCAAGTTCCCACTAAATTCATCACACTTTCATCCCAGGCCCTTGCCAGAGATAAGATCAAGCAAGATCCGGAGTTGGAAAGTTAGCTGCCGATAAATCTACAATTATTGTTTTCCCTTTTATACTTATATGAAGTCTTTCAGTAAATATGTAAAGTTGATTCCGCCAACAAAATTGGCAATAAGCAAAAGAGCCCAAAAGAGTTTCAAGTCTTATACATGTAGAATTATTTCATCTTTAGACAATAGAATTTAGGAGGTAATACATGATTACAAGTTATGTAATATAATGCATGGTTTAAAATAAACATAATAGAGAGGTTTAATATCCTTGTTTTACAGTGTACTCAATACTTTTTACAAGAAAAATTGTTACAGGCATGAAGAAATTCCAAGGAAAAAATATGACTAACCATTTTTTCCACTTCTTAAATCAGTCCACAAGTTTAAAAACATTAATGCTCAGTGTGAACAAATGCAAAGCCATTGACATTTTCCTACAGTCAGTGACACTGTAAACTGTTACCATTGTTTTCAGCATAGAACATCAAGACTATGTAGCTCACATCCTTTGTGCTTTAGGGGAACCTAGCTCAGAGAACGGAGAAGGCAGTGGCACCCCACTCCAATACTCTTGCCTGGAAAACTTCATGGATAGAGGAGCCTGGTGGGCTGCAGTCCATGGGGTCACTAAGAGTCGGACACAACTGAGGGACTTTACTTTCACTTTTCACTTTCATGCATTGGAGAAGGAAATGGCAAACCTCTCCAGTGTTCTTGCCTGGAGAACCCCAGGGACAGAGGAGCCTGGTGGGCTGCCATCTATGGAGTCACACAGAGTCGGACACGACTGAAGCGACTTAGCAGCAGCAACAGCAGCTCAGAGAAAGAACGCCAAATGACAATAAAGCTACGTAGACAGAAATGTTTACTACAGCTTTATTAATCATGAAAACCTAGAAACACTGCTGTGTTCAGTAACAGGGAGCCAATTACAACAGCCCCTCACCTCCTAGGTGGACTGAATCGTTAAGAAAATAATGGTTATGTAGAACATACAACATGGGAAAACACTTCTTATAAGATTTGGTGAATGCCACAGTATTATAAAGTAATTAGCCTCCAATTAAAATAAATTAATTAATTAAAAAAGATTAGGTGAATAAAAAGCAGTAACAGGTCTGCATGACATTTCTGATTATAAATATGTAAAAATCAAAACACATGCACATACTACAAAGAAAATACGGCCAAATTCTAACAATTATGTGGTAGAGTTACAGGCAACTTTGAAATTTCATTTCTATTTTCCAAACAGTAGATAATGTGGTTATAAAACACTTCTTTCATGACGGGAAATTGTTTTTTAATCTCATCCCTGGCATTTGATATGTAATTGTGTCATCTTTAGAACTTTAAAGAGCGAATTCTAGCAGACAAGCTGAAAAAAAAACAAAAAGCCACCAACAATCTTGTCCACTGGAACATGGCAGCCCCACATGATGTAATCTTTTCTCACAACCCATAACAAACACCCCAAATATGGAGTTACAGCATTAATTGCCAGTGCTTGCTTTGTTTAATGAAGCCAAACTACTCTCATGCAGTTCCTTATGAGGACAAGGAGGGCGATAAAATGACTAGAAGGTTCAGCCAGATTTCCTAAAGAAGCAATCGCACCAAAATATTTTATCTTAAAATAGTCCACAGAGACTGCCAGGTGACAACGCACACAGCAGCCCATGGCTCCTCCTCGCTGCCAATTCCCGACTCCTAACTTGAGTCCGTGGCATTCCAGAGCCCCGAGCTCCTCGAACTCTTTATATGTACAACTCTGGGCACACACCATTTCTGAAGCATGCATTGTTCACCGAGACAAGTCTTAAATACAAAAACTGGCCCATTTGCGTTTCCCAAATATGGCTGCGTGTAGAGAACCAAAACAAAGCTGTCTCATTGCAGCACCCAGGACACTCGCAACCTTCCACTTAGGAGATCTAGATAACTGAAACAAGGGCAGACTCCCAAATTTGTTAGATNAAAACTGGCCCATTTGCGTTTCCCAAATATGGCTGCGTGTAGAGAACCAAAACAAAGCTGTCTCATTGCAGCACCCAGGACACTCACAACCTTCCACTTAGGAGATCTAGATAACTGAAACAAGGGCAGACTCCCAAATTTGTTAGATAATAGCAAAATAGCTTAGCTCTGCTTAAACTGTAAATACACAACCTCAAACTAATAGAGGCAAGCCCAGGATATAAATGACACCTTTCTTCAGAAGTCATCACTACACAATGTCTACCTGTGGAGACGGCACAAGTGAAAGCATTTTGAATTCTCAGCAGAGTGAAGGCTGAACCACAGGCTATAGGTAAAGAGACTAAGAAGCTACTGTGTGCGGCTGAAAAAAAATTTAAAACAGCTGAAAGGGGGTCTTTTAGAGGTTGAGAACGAGAAAGAAGGGTGAGTTTGATATGGCAGGAGAGGTGTCCACTCTTAATCCCTAATTCCCACTCAACTTCTCTTTTAAACCACAAAATTCCTAAGGCTACGTATTTACCACATCATATATCATACAGACATCTGCAGGGCAGGCCCATACCACACTCAGGAATGAGGGAACAGAAATTCCATTCAGTAAAAAGACTCTGGGTCTTTTGCAAATACATAGCTTAAATACCTCAATTCATAATACTGGCTTATTCAGAAATTGTTTGTTTTCTTTAGGTGTTCTGAAATTTTACTCACAGTACACTAACCTAGCAGAAACCCAATAGAAACACTGAAAACATCATCTTTTCTGAGAAAACCTCTCAGCAGCATTTGTCTAATAACTGAACACACATAGTCTGATCAGAATCAATAACCCCTGAACCCAAGCCTTGGAGGCTGAGGACTGCATCAGACCCTTGGTGCCTAACAATAATATATGTGAGATGCTGATTTCCATTCATCATGTGGTGAATTGCAGTACTTGGGCTGTTTTTCTTTTTTAATTGCATTCTGAACTAATTTTAGGCAAATTTTTAGTTTATCAGGTGTAAAAGCTACATCCAAGCATTTGAGAATACAGTGTAAATTTCTGAAACGAGTTTTCCTCCAACTAAGCTAAAATCACTAAAAATATTCAATATAGTGTCAAGGTCATAGCAAACATTCAATAAAAAGTTTTTCATGTGTGTTTTTTTTTAACCTATGTTATTTCTCTCTGGAGAAGGCAATGGCACCCCACTCCAGTACTCTTGCCTGGAGAACCCCATGGATGGAGAAGCCTGGTGGGCTGCAGTCCATGGGGTCGCTAAGAATCGGACATGACTGAGCTACTTCACTTTCACTTTTCACTGTCATGCATTGGAGAAGGAAATGGCAAGCCACTCCAGTGTTCTTGCCTAGAGAATCCCAGGGACAGAGGAGCCTGTTGGGCTTCTGTCTATGGGGTCGCACAGAGTCGGACACGACTGACGCGACTTAGCAGCAACATGTTATTTCTCAGACCAGATTACCTGGAAATCAGTTGGTACCTATTATACATTTATATATTAATAAACATTATATGTATGCATATATGCACACACATTTATGACTTCAGTTGTTCTATGTGTATCCAACTATATCAATAATCACTTTGAATATCAATGTTCTAAGTGCATCAATTAAAAGAGATTATTGCATGCTTAGTCACATCCAACTCTGTGACCCCAGGCTCCTCTGTCCCATGGACTCACCAGGCAAGAATACTGGAGTGGGTAGCCGTTCCATTATGGGGTATCTTTCCAGCCAGGGAGTCCTGCATTGCAGGTGGATTCTTCACTGTTTGAGCCACATGGGAAGCCCAAAAGAGATTACTGGAGTGGATCAAACAACAGGACTCAACTATGTGCTGTAAGAAAGCTACTTTAATTATAAAGACACAGATTAAAAGCAAATAGATGAAGAAAAATATACTGTGTTAACAGTTTCTATATGTGTTTAGTGACTATGCAAAACAACCACACACACAGAAAAAAAAAGTTAAAAGAACTGGATTTAAACCCAAACTCTATCAGCCTCGGTTTACTCACCTACAAAAAGAAACGAATAATAGCTAATCCCATAAGGTGTTTGAAATATTGTAAAGTGCTGTTATAAAAGGAAAAGTATTCTGGTGAAGAGATGCCAATCTAGTCCTGTTATCCATTATTGCTTTAAGAGATGAATGAATATCTTATCACGAAGTTGATATTATCAGTACTTGATTATATAAAGCATCAGGCTTTATATACTGAAGTAGCATCCAAGAACCAAGAAATTCATCTCTGGTTCTGCCTTCTTATGCAAAGTCAGGCAATGAAGGACACTCTGCATAAAAGCATCATATTTTAAGATACTTCAGAGTTGCTCTCTAAGGTCGGGTCTCAGGGAGCCACACCATTATTTCAAGACCCATTTACTGTGCATGCATACACTGCAGGCCCTCTGCACATGCTTCAGAACGAACAGATGAACCATCTCTTCGTTTCCTAAATGCCAACTGTGAGCCAGACCGTTCTGTACATCAGTTCTACTCTTAAGAACCCCTTATAAGGTTTCCATACCCATTTTGCAAATGAAGAAACTGAGCCTCAACAGATGTGAAAAGACTCACTGAAAAATCTTGCAGAAGTAGGAAAGATCCTGGTGCTGGCCCAGTGCGACCCCACAGATGGCAGCCCACTGGGCTCCGCCATCCCTGGGATTCTCCAGGCAAGAACAATGGAGTGGGTTGCCTAGGGATCACTTAATTTCCATATAAAAATGATCATCTTCCATGTCTTCTGCTACTCACAAGGGTGTTTTCCTCACGAAGTCCCTAAGGTGGAGATTCCAAGGTGGGCTGGGTAGCATTTGGTACCTTGCACTGAATGTACACAGAAAAGTATATGGAAAGAACCCTGGGTTGGCAGTGTGCCTCAACCACAAAATGGCCTTGAGTGCAGGCAATGGCATCTTTGTTGGTCTCTACCAGGACACAGAATGCAAAATAAATTCTTTGGAAGTTTCCTAATTCAAGATTAATCTGCCTGGATGTGAGGGGAGACTGGGGGAGAATGAATACCTGTGTATGTATGTTCACCTAAAACTATGACAACATTGTTAATCAGCTATACTCCAATGCAAAATAAAAAATTAAAATTAAAAAAAAATTTTTAATGATTAATCTGACTGAGGCATGCAGGATGAATGACAGAAGTGGGGGAGCAGGGAGAATATGGGAGCTGACTTCTGTGAGCTGAGGTCAAGCCAAGGGAGGGGACAGTGACATCAGTGATTTTTTTATAAGCCAGCCCCCTCCAAAAAAAATTTCCCTCCACCATGTACACCATCTCTACCCAGGAAAGTCACTCCCAGAGAACTTGTTTTGCTCATCTGCTGGACAAAAAAGCTCCATAGAGGCTTTGGTCACACCAATCACCGGTAGCAACTTCCACATTCATCTTGTCTTGCTTATCTGCAGCAACAACTGCAGAGAATTTGATTTTCTGAGCTTACTCCTTACATGTCATTCTGCCACATTTACCCATAGCAAATTTTCTTTTTTTTGCTCAATTGCTTTGGTGGCTGACAACATAGAATTATCAAAAAGTAAAAGATGTCAAAAATCCTTTTAGAACTCAGACCAGCTTGCTAACCAAATAGGGACACACAACAGCAACCACAAAAATAAAAGATGACCGGAGTGCTTAAGAGTTCATTTTCAAACAAATGTCAAAAAGAACAGTTCTCAACACAAAATGACCTTGCCTTCACAACTCACATAACATAATGTATAAATAAGACACTGGAAGAAAAGAACGAGATATTCAATCACACTCATCGTAGGACTGGGCACAGGGGAATAAGATGATGATGCTGAGCTAAGAGAACATTAACTCCCTCACAGTCAACTATCAGCAAAAAGTTCTAGGTGTTCAGGCAGTGACTTTAACATTATGAACCTCAGCTTCTGCCACATGCAAAACAGGGATTAAAATAGCACTAACTTCCCTCCTAAAAGGATTAATCTCCCTCCTGTGCATTACCCACATAGCACAGTGAGAACTCAATAAATGGTCACATTGACATAATTGGTCTATTTCCCATCTGTCTCATTCTCCCAATATTCGGAGAATTGGAGGTGAGTAGAAATATGGTTTAATAAAAGGCTTTAGCTAGTCACTATTTTACTGTAACAGTTTGTTTACTGGGATTCTGCTTGAAGTGGGGAGGGCAATGCCAAGAAATGAGACTTCGTGCCTTGAACAGAAAGCATAAAATGTGTGGCAGCCCCACTCAGCACTCCACTTTTTCATAAAACGTTGCAGGTTACAGAACATCAATGCCAGCGGTGGCCTTGGCAGCCTACAATCTTTAAAAAAGGAGTGGGGTAGGTGGGAATGCAATATGATCTGTCTCTAACAAGGTTTCATGGGGCCGAGGGACTCAGAGGATCACAGAATTTCAGGGCTGGAAAGGACCACAATTTCCAAATGTTATGAGGCTTGAAGTCCAGACCAATCCATCAAGATGAGAGAGTACTACAACCAGTCACACACACTCCCTGAAACAAAGAATCTCCACCCTGCCAAGCCTTTCCAATAGGACAAGGGGGAAAGCCAAGCCAGTCATAGGTGCCACAGCTTCTATGCCCGTGGTCCCGCTGTGCTCTCCAGAAGCTAAGCTCCCTGAAGCTAGGCATCTGTTACCACGTGAGTCTGTAAGTCAGGAGTATACGACAATATTGTTCTAAATTCCTTCTTAAAATTTCACTTTGCTCTTCCCTCTGAAAAAGCAGCAGTACAAAATTAACATCTAAAGTTTCATAACATTTATAGGAAGTCCAATGTCTCAAACTAAAGTAAAAAAATCTTATATACAAGTAGAAGGTTGGGAAATAATAGCTTTCTCTTCGTAAAAAAAATAAATCATTAAGGCAAATCTGCCATCAAATGCCCTTTGGTGTTTCTGAACCCATTATTTCATTCAATAAAAGTTCACTAATGCAAGGCACTGAATAGGGTGGTTCTTCTATTTTAAATTTACAGTAAGTCTTACATGTCTGGAAATCAATCCCTCAAAATTCTAAACAGAGGGCATTTTAAGAAGACTGCAGAGATGGGAGAAAGGATAAAGGCCCCATGCAGAAATCACTCCCACCCTTTAAATATGCAACAAAAGTCTTTCATAAATATGTAACTTTAGAACTCTTGGGTTGGTTTCCACAAATACCAAAGCTCCCTTTTAGGGGACTGAGAATATAATACATTGGTGAATATAATTACACTTCTGAAGGGAATCTAGTTTAAGAAGCATGTAATTATAGACTCTTCTTATCTAATAATAAAAGTGCAAAGATAAATAAGTTTTCTCTTATGTAAAAATGTAAAGCCAAGCTAAATACACTAGATTATAAGGGGGAAAAAAAAAACTAAAAGATGAGCTAAAACTCTTGAAACAAAAATGAAAAATACTTGAACTCTCAGCATGGTATGAAGCATTTCTAATTCCCATCTGCTAACATCACAGCTCAAAAAACTAGCCGGCAAATTTAAACGCAGAGAAATCTGGTGCAGTGAGACCTTTGGAAGCACAAAATCCAGGACAACGACACAAAGTTCTCTGACAAGGCTTTGCTAAATTGTCAAGTCCAACCAGTTGAACAGGGACAGAAAATCCCAGTTAGATATACGTGGAATTGAAAATACTCACACTCCTACTTCATTGCCGGGTACACCGAAGTCTAAACAGAGAGGAGGGAGGAGCAGGAGGGCTCAGGAATGTGCCCGAGACACTGAGCAGAGGAGAACTGGCTGGGAAGGTCCTTTCTTGGGAGTCTCCCAGCAATCAGCATTTACTCACTTAACATGGACAAGTAAGTGCCTGAGCCCTTCCAGTGAAATGCCAGGCGGGAAACCCTTCTCTGGCCACTCAGCTTAGCTCCCTCATTAAATTTAGAGTGAAACTAGCTGCCGGGAAAGGCAAAGGGTGACCCCGCCAAGGCTCTGGAAATTCCTAGCCAAGAGTAGACTGAGTGCCTGGATCAGTGCTAGAATGGAGATTTCAGGCCGGCTTACAGAAGATAAGGAAACCATCCTCAGAGTTCTGCTCTGCTCCTGGCTGGAAATAAAGCGTGGTTCTCCGTAGAATGTGTTGGGTCCACATGCCAGTCCGCTCGGCCTCACTGTCATCAGGGAAGAAGGACAGATGGAGGAAGAGGGGCAGGGAGAATTCAAAGACGAATAAAATGAGGCAGATAAACAGACCAGCCAGGCAATATTTCAACAGGGGGAAAAAAGATCAATTCTCTACAAGAATTATTTACATTATATACACAGAAATACACACAGAATTCTTCACTAAGTAGAAGGGCTTGTTTACTATTTGTTTTTGTGGGTTTTTTGATCCTTGCAGCCTTTTTCTTTTTGATACTCTAAGATCAGACATTGGATGTTTAGTCACTAAGTCATGCCCAACTCTTTGCAACCCCATGGACTATAGCCCACCAGGCTCCTTCTCTAGGCAAGAATACCAGAGTGGGTTGCCATTTCCTTCTCCAGGGAGCTTCCCTGACCCAGGGATTGAACCCGAGTCTCCCGCATTGCAGGTAGATTCTTTACCGCTGACTTTTAAAAATTTATTTATTTAACTGGAGGATAATTACTTTATAATACTGTGATGGCCTCTGCCATATATCAACATGAATAGGCCACAGGCATACATGCGTCCCCTCCCTCTTGAACCCCCCACCGCTCCTCGCTTCCCCTCCGCATCCCTCCAGGTTGTCACAGAGCACTGGCTTTAGGTCCCCTGCGTCAGACATTGAACTCCCCCTGGCTATCTGTTTTACATATGATAATGCGTATGTTTCAGTGCTGGTCTCTCAAATCACCCCACCCTCTCCTTTTCCCAGTGCTTCCAAAAGTCTGACTTTCTTTTTAATTGAAGGATAGTTGATTTACAATATTGTGTTAGTTTCAGGTGAAAAGCAAAGTGATTCAGTTATATATATATATATATATCTTTTTCAGATTATTTTCAATTATAGGTTATTACAAGATATTGTCAACAAAGATCCATCTAGTCAAGGCTATGGTTTTTGCAGTGGTCATGTACGGATGTGAGAGTTGGACTATAAAGAAAGCTGAGTGCTGAAGAATTGATGCTTTTGAACTGTGGTGTTGGAGAAGATTCGAGAGTCCCTTGGACTGCAAGGAGATCGAACCAGTCCATCCTGAAGGAGATCAGTTCTGGGCGTTCATTGGAAGGACTGATGCTGAAGCTGAAACTCCAATACTTTGGCCACCTGATGCAAAGAGCTGACTCATTTGAAAAGACCCTGATGCTGGGAGGGATTGGGGGCAGGAGGAGAAGGGGACGACAGAGGATGAGATGGTTGGGATGGCATCACCGACTCAACAGACATGAGTCTGGGTGAACTCTGGGAGTTGGTGATGGACAGGGAGGCCTGGCGTGCTGTGGTTCATGGGGTTGCAAAGAGTCGGACACGACTGAACAAGATATTGAACATAGTTTCCTGTGCTCTACAGTAAACCCCTGTTGCTTATCTGTTTTATGTATAGTAGCTTGTATCCGTTAATCTCACAGCCCTAATTTATCCTCCTCCTCCCGTTCCCCTTTGGTTTCTATAAGTTTATTTTCTATGTCTTTGGGTCTGTTTCTGTTTTGTAAATAGATCCATTTGTATAACTTTTTGGGGGTTCCACATATTGAGCGATATCATATTTGTCTTTCTAAACAGAGGTTAAGTTTTATTTAAATCTTTATTTCATTTGTTTTGCCTATCTTTGAAATCTACACAAATGACAGTAAGAAATTATATTGAAAGATAGATATGTGAAATCATTTTGAAGTCAAAGAACTTTAAGATAATCTAAGTGATAGCTTTTCTTAGGTCTTGATCTTTTTTTTCCTTTTAAAATAAAGACAGATCTGTAACCAAGTACGGCAAGACAAAAACTGACATCTTTTGGCTTTCATTTCATTACTATAGAAGCCAAAAATGCTGTTTTGTGTAACTATGTGGTTGGAAGACCCCTAATAGAACAATCATTGCCTTTTTTGTGGAGAACTGTCTCTTCTTGTCTATCCCTAAATTAAATAAAATACTGGCTTTAGCTTTTGATATGAGGTAGCAATTTCCTCCAAATTCAGTAATTTCCTCCAAAGATACTTTTATAAATTCACAAGTGACTTAATAACCGACGATTTTCTTAAATGTAAGTTTTCTTCTTATGGCTACTGAGAAAATATTTTAAAGTCCAACTTGCAATGCTATTCCCAGTAAACTCAATGAACTGGAGAATTCAGAAAAAAGCAGGAGGCATTTAAAAATTGTTTCTCATATGTGCCTTTCCACCAAGTTTTTAATTTGTATTTTAATTTTCATTATAAATTTGAATTATCTAGATTTAAAACCATTTTCAATTCTGGTAACTAAAATAATCTTTGCAGGTCTCAGTACTGCCATAGGTTGATAAACAGGAGAGGTACCTGTTTAAAATGGAGACTGTAGATTTTGCTCTCAGGTATGTTGACTGAGAAGTTCCAAGAAGGCCCTGGAATCTGCTTTTCTGACATACAGTTTCAGACCATCCTTTGAGAAACACTGGTCAATGTGCCCAGATGAAGCTCCAATACTCTGGCCACCTGATGTGAAGCATTGACCCATTGGAAAAGACCCTGATGGTGGGCAAGACTGAGGGGAGGGGCAGAAGCGGGCAGCAAAGGATGAGATGCTTGGATGGCATCACCGATTCAATGGACATGAGTTTGAGCAAGCTCCGAGAGATGGTGAAGGACAGGGAGGCCTGGTGTGCTGCAGTCCATGGGGTCGCAAAGAGTCGGACACCACTGAGCGACTGAACGACAACTGTATCACCAAGTATGAGATGCCCACAGCTCTTGCACAGAGCTGACCACAAAGCCGAAAACCACCATGAGCATGTTACATCACTTTACACATAATTTATAATTTGTACTGATTGTGTCAGAACTTCACTTAAGCAGGGTGACAGTTTTTCCTTTTTTCCCTGCAAAATGTTCACAGTGAATAAAACAATGTGCAAATGTAATTCCACTGGCAGGGCCTGCCAGGCATGACTGCTCCCCATCTGCACACAGTCTGGCACGGGGTTTCCGAATGAGGAAGTAGCTCTGAGTACACAAGTCTATTAGCTTAAATATTCCTAAACTGGATGTCTGAGAAAGCAAAGAATTCAACTGTATACAAAAGGCAGGATGATTTCATACCATAACTCATAAAATGACTCTAACCTAGAAAAAGATGTATTTGGACACATCCAGCAACACATCTAAAGAGGAAATGTTTATTTTTTAATTAGACAGGCTTTGATTTCTAATAGTCCATTAATAATTTATTCTATCATGCTATTGTTAGGGGACAGTTCTCCCCTTATATCAGACTCAAACTCCCAACTTCTAATGTGTTTCCACTAAATACAGTCTTATTAATTATACAGCAACAGGAAAGTTTCTTACAGAAAGCAATTAAACCCCCCCAAAAAATCAAAAGTGATTGTTTGAGTACTAAGCTTTTTAAGAAGAACTCCCTTTTCATCTCATTTCAAGAGTAATTTTTTTTTTAGATTTATCAAGTTCATTTTTTAAAACACGAAAGAAATGTAAGCACAGAACTAAACATCTGAACATTAAAGATCCAAAATGTTAGCACCCAGCACAACCTCTTAATCTGTAGGACCAAACTGCCACAAATATCACTCATACCCAGGTGAACTTGTTTCTGATCCAGGTAACTGCTAAGTATTCAGGACTGTACCTCTGTAACACATAAACTTTAATTTGGGAGTAAGAGGGATTCCCTGGCTGTCCAGCGGTTAGGACTCTGCCCTCTCACTGACAAGGGCCCAGGTTCAATCTCTGGTCAGAGAACTAAAATCATGTAAGCTTTGAAGCTTGGCCAAAAAAAAAAAAAAGTAAAATTTGGGGATGGGGAGCACATATTCAAGCTCTGCTTCACATTTCTTTTTAGCCCAGTCTGATCCTTTTTCCTTAGTAATAAATTAAACACAACTAATGTTATCACCAAGTGCCCCCTCTTAAGCACGGGCACTATGCTCGCATGTCACATACAACGGCTCATTTAACCTGCTAACCTTGTGATATATGGACTGTGCTGCCAACTGCGAAAGCAGGCAAAGGCTCAGTGTCTTCTCTGGGGTCACACAACCAGGATGTGGTGGAGTCGTGACAGAAAACCCCACCTGACCTTAAATTCCAGGCTCTTTTCTACGACCTCACTCTGTAAATGTGTGTCTACACTGCCCTGCTCAATTTAAGGACGCCTTCCTAGTACACTCGTTTTTGTAGTAATGACTTGAATCTGTTCAACGGCATTCTGCACAATCACCCTGCCTTTCCGAAGTGTCTGCTTTGTCCCCACACTGTGCTCAGTCCAGCTGCAGACAGGAACAGAGGCGCTGCCCTCGAGGGGCTTGCATTCCAAGCCATGCAGGCGGTTTAAAAGCAGGACAGGGTTTGGGTTGGTTTTTTTTTTTTTTTTAAAGCCACGTGATGCTTGGCCCTGGTCCACTGCTGGCTGCTGAGAGTGTGACAGTGAACAGAAGCCTGGAATGAGCCTTGTGAGCAGAGACAAGGGACCCCTTTGGTCCACGACATGAACTGAGAGTTAATTAAGGACTCTTCACAGTGTTCACTCTGAGCCTTTCCCGGCACCAATTCCAAAACTAGAATTGTTTGTCTCTGCAAATTCCTAGCCACAAGCAGATTGAGTGCCTGGATCAGTGCTAGAACGGAGATACTGAAAGGGAAATATTAAAGTAAAATCAAGTTTGTGGACATTTGAAAAAAAAATTTAAACCTGTTCATAGTTCCGATGCTGGCATCATCATCAAATCCCAACAGTCCTGCTGTTCACTCCCTTGACTCTTGTCAACTCAAGTGGCAAAGATATCGCAAGTTCCAGTAAACACGTGGCTCATTCTCATGCTGGCAGGAGTACTGGAGGGGAACTGGAAGGAGTGTCTGTGGCCAAGCTGAGGCTACAGCTTTCACAGGGGCAGTATTCCCCACGGCCCAGCAAGGCGGTTGCCAGTTATCAAGGGAAGAGAACCCGAAGGTAATAGGTCAGTGTAGGTAGCCCATGGTCATAAATGTCCCCTTTTCCTCCCACCACTATTGCTGCTGCTGCTGCTAAGTTGCTTCAGCCATGTTCGACTCTGTGCGACCCCATAGACGGCAGCCCGCCAGGCTCAGCCGTCCCTGGGATTCTCCAGCCAAGAACACCGGAGTGGGTTGCCATTTCCTTCTCCAATGCATGAAAGTGAAAAGTGAAAGTGAAGTCACTGAGTCGTGTCCAATTCTCAGCGACCCAATGGATTGCAGGCTACCAGGCTCCTCCGTCCATGGGATTTTCCAGGCAAGAGTACTGGAGTGGGGTGCCATTGTCTCCCACCACTAACTCTTGGCAATTCCATGCTTTTCTTTAATGAGAAGCCTGTTGTCCGTCTACCCACGCCCTTGCCTTCCCTCAGAGGCACTGATTAAGAAGGCAGCCTCGATTTGCAGCAACATGGATGGACCAAGAGATGATCACAGCAAGTGAAGTCAGAAAGACAAATACATCACTTATACGTGGAATCTAAACTACGACACAAATGAACTTATCTACGAAACAGAAACAGACTCACAGACATCAGGAACAGACCTGTGGTTGCCAAGGGAGGAGGGAGCATGAGGGAGGATGGACTGGGAGTCTGGATTAGCAGATGCAAACTGCTATATGGAGAATGAACAAGAAGGTCCTACTGTATAACTGAATCCCTTTGCTATACAGCAGAAATTAACACACTATAAATCAACTATACATCAGTTAAATCTTTAAAAAAAAGAATATAGGCTTAATGACAATTATCATTTCCACTTAGTGGATGTGCAACCGTGGGCAAGTTACCTGGGTTCCTCATCTCAAAATGGGGTGATCGCAAGTGGCTACCACAATACTTGATTGGGATAATACAGGTGAAGCATTTGGCACAAAGCCAGGCATAGTGCACGTGCTTGATAAATGACCACTGTCCCTCGGGATACAGGGCACCCACAGTCTTGTCCACTCTTTATCCCACTCACGTGACAGCTCCTTTATCTTTTATTCTTCTGTAAACCTGAGATGAGTCTCTAAAGGGGGAGAGGTAAGAACTATACACATTCTGGCGTTTTCTCTGCTCTTTGCAGGGATCTATTCTTGCAGGATGGTGAACAGATGTTTTGAGTTTTTGCTTTATCTAACAAGGAAGAACCTTTTAAAACTCTCAGCAGACTCACACTTATTTGGAATTCTCTCAGTACCTTACATAGTGGAAAGCATTCAGTAAAAATCATCATCGGGTCTGTTTTGATATGAAGGACCTTAGAATCTTTAGAAATAATCTTTACTGTATTAGATGAGAAAACAGTTTAGGTGGGGAAGGAGAAGGCTGCCCATGATGTCAGAGTGAGTTTGTGACCCAGACAGGAGGGAAACTAGGGCTTTTAACTCCCATTTCAGCACTGCTTCTCCCCCTAAAGATACTGCCCTGAGTCAAAACACAGCTAACCAGCTTTACTGTTCTACAGACCAAATGGTAAGGTCAGTGTCATGCTAATGTCACGTTTCAAGAGAAGCAAAATTCTGGGAATTCCCTGGTGGTCCAGGCACTTTCACTGCCAGGGCCCAGGTTCAATCCCTGGCGGGGGAATTAAGACCCTGCATGCTGCGTGTGGTGCCGCCAAAAAAACACAAATGATACTAAAAAATATATCCTCACTATGAAAAATTCTTCATGATACTAACTTCCTATATACAAAGAAATAACAGAATGCTCTAGATAGTGAAATATACTGATTGCTAAGATTTGCAACGTTCTGTTTCCCCACAAAATTCACATGTTGAAAACCTCACACGCAAGGTGATGATATTAGGAGGTGCCGCCTTTGGAAAGGGCTTAGATTCAGGGCAGAGCCTTAATGAATGAGATTAATGCCCTTATAAAAGAGGCCCCAGAGAGCGCCCAGCCCTTCTGCCATGTGAGGCAATAACAAGAAGCATGCAACCTAGAAGAGGTGAGGGCCCTCTTCCAGGTGGAAGACCTTGCTGGAACCTTGACCTTGAAGTTCCCAGTCTCCAGAACTGTAAGAGGTAAGTATCTGCTGTTTATAAGTCGCCTAGCCTGTGGCATTTTGTTACAGCTGCCTAAGAAGATGAAGAAGTCCAACTTTTGAAGAATAAGAAATATTATGAAATGAAATTTCTGGCATCATCAGTACGATTTCTCTTTCTGTGGGCCAGAAGGTTATCTAGAGAGCATTACTTTAGGCGATGATGACAATCCTGGCTTGTGTCACATGTCCCAGACTCTTAGGACAGCACAGTCCCCCAGTCTTCTCTTTGTACCAACATGCAATGTAAAGTTCCACCCAGATTCCAGTTTTTAGTAACTAAATGAAATCAGTTAAGCATTTTAATTAAAAATTTAAAATTTTTTAATTAAAAAAAAAATAAGATTTAAACAATGGGGAACCCATAAAGAGAAGGCTCACAAGCTCACTCCAAGTAGCATCCACCCATGAACTTAGAACCGAGCCTGTGGACGGCTGTAGTTGCGACACATTATCTGTCAAAGCCCTCCATGTGCAGCCAAGGTTGACAGCAGACCCAGCTTGAGCAGCAATGTAGATTCCACAACCAGAATCTTTAATTACCTATTTCCATGAGAAAGAAGCAAATGACAAGGTGAGTATCATGGATTTCTTTTTAAAAAACTGTTTCTAGATATTTTTTTAAAGTCAGAAAACACTGAAATCCAACTCCTACACTTTATATGATTACCAGACTGAACCATTTCAACGGCTTTTTTAATTCAAAAATAGTCAATGCCACACTGATCTAACATGTGGCGTTATAAGGGAACCCAAGATCTCAATCATCAAGAAATAATTTTCCTGAAACCCTCAAGCATGGTTTCAGGAAGATTATTTCATACTAACTTTCTTCAGTGGGTTCTGGGGTGGAAAAAGTGGGAAGATCTGGGGCTAACATTTGTCCAAGTTACCAACGACTCCATTGACTAGAACTCAGAATTTCCTAAGCATTCCTATTAAAGTTTTACAGAGGAATAATTTATGAGAAGTCTGTGGCATGTTGTGAAAAAAAAAAAAAAAACATCTGACATTTAAGACCATTCTAAAACATCTCTCTTGTAAGAGGAGCCGGAGGTGCGGCAGGTTTCAGCCTCGCTCATGCCTGGGGGAGAGTTGAAGATTTTAGCAGTTCTGGGCAGGAGCCTGGCACTGCTTCAAAGCTCCGAGGCTTGGGCAGGCTCTCTTTACAACCTGAGGTGCTGTTGGGCAAACAGCATCTCCATTCCTATCTGGGGCCTCAGTTCTGTTTGCCCTTCAAGGATCCCTGCTGCCTAAGGAAACATGCGAAATATTTCCGTGAAGGACTGCTGTGTGGAAGCAACAGGAAATAAAGGTTCACTCCAGTGACTCCCTGCTAATGCAGGGGCGGAGGTCGCATCTGAGAATCACAGTTTTCCAACTGACTTGTTATTTTTACCAGATGTGTTGTGCACACTATTTGAGAGGTGGTTTTGTTTTCTGGAATAAAGGCGACTTGATCATAAGCTATATTCTGGCTAAGCATTAAAAACCAGCCCAAATTCAAAGCGACAGGGAAGAAAGGAACCTCCTCAGAGACATGACTTTTATATTTTCTTAGGGCGTAAGAGACATGAGACATTCATGTACTTTGAAACTTCCTGAAGGAAGTAAAATGTCAGTTCTTAGAAAAGCCAACCTTTACCATCTTCTAACAAAGATATTAGGCTAAAGAGACTTCACTGGACCAGTGTGACCCCAATATGAAAACTGGAGCCAGGGGCACCCTGAGAGCCCCTCATGACATCTCTTGCTTCTCCCAACCACTTGCCCACCTCCCACCACCGGCACCATCTCCATTTGGATAAAGTACCTATGAATAGAGTGCCCTTTTTTTCCACTCCCACAGCCAAGCCTTTCCCAAGCTGTGCCATATGTCTGAACGTTCCTCTACCTTCTCTTAGCCCCTTCAAGCTAAGCTGCCTCATTCATGCCCTTCCAATGGTTCCCATATTCCCTCAAAACATTTTCTAGAATGGGACGGATCTCCCAAAAGGATAGAAGACAGACTTCCATAGCCCCAACCCAGCTAGACGTGGAAACTACAGGTTTACATCTTTCTTGCCCATATATATAATCTGCACGCTTTTCTTATTAATTTATATATTTGTCCAAAGCACTATTTTCTCCCATCTGCTGGTTCGAGCTCAGAACACGAGCTTCAGAGAGCAGTATCATCAGCTTCCCCACATGAAGAAGGACTGACGACAGAGGGGATATTCTGCCTACAGAAGCGTGGAGCGGAACCTGGGGGCTGAGAGGCTGGCAGGGCAGTGTGAATTTTGCCTCCATTTCCCAGCTGCTACCTCCGGGTAACATGCCTTGCCTTTATGAGCTTCACTTTCCTCCTCTGCAAAGTGTGAAATAATAGGAACTTATCCTTGAGATCAGTATGAGGACTAAATGTAACGTACATAAACCTTGCATACACACAGAGGAATCCAAGCCCTGCACTGACCAAAGCCGCTTTTCCCAAACTCTGCCTACACCTTTTATAAATAGTTCACTTATTTAGATCTTAAATTACCCGATTTGACTGTGGTGTGTTTCCTGCCAGGACTCCAATATGCTCAGTAAGTGACATTTTCCTTAATTCGTCTTCCCTTGCTCTCCTCTGATATCTGGCTTTCTACCCTGAGAAGAACTTGCTGCTTTAAAAAATATACAACCCTGTATTCTTCAACATTTAGTTACACAACACCTTGAACACTGACATGATATGTAAGTCTGGTTGACTCAAACCATAAGTTGTCATCATGGCCAGCTTGACCCCTATTTCAAGTTTCTGAATTCCTCACAGATTGGCAGGGCCATAAAATCTCCAGCCTTGAGGTACAGATCACCAGACCAGCATCTCCCAAAATGTGTCCCACAAAACGCCATTGCCAGAGAAGTTAGCAGGAATGTAAAAGAAAAGGTATTACAGTATCTAACAAGTTTGCAACAACTTTCCATGTGACCCTCAATGACACTTAGGCATCTGAGAAGCATTATCATAAAGAATCCTGTTGAAATTCACTAAAACAGCATTTCACTAACTTATCTGGCCACAGAACCCCTTGCCCATTCCTATTCTTAGAGCATCCATTAATATCATGCAGAACAGATTTCTGAAAAACACCCCAGGATGGAGAAAGAGGAAAAATTCACTTTCCTAAAACAGGTCAGTTATAAAGGGCAGAGCTGGCTTCAAACCTACACCTCTCAGACCCCAAACCTCTGCTCCTCCCACTACAGCTGAGGCTTGCTAAGTTCACTGCCCAGCAGAATCACCAGGCGTGCTTGTTAAACTGCAGATGGCCGAATCCCACTTGGAATTTCTAATTCAGCAAGGTTGGTGTGGGTTTCCAACTAGCTTTCAGGCGATGCTTGAAGCAGTGAGAACCCCTGCGCTACATCCACCCGCAGTGGTACAGGGGTGGAGAGGGCCTTGGCCCAGAGACTGAGGACCTAGTGGGGAAGCCAGGGCATAAACACGGGAAAACGCCTAAATGGCCACAAGGTTAATAGCTAACAGCTCAGCACATAAGGCTACATCTAACCCATATAGCAAATCCAACAGCCCAGAGTCCAGACTGAAAAAAACTAGACATTGGGAGCTAAACTAGATCTTAAAGGATAGGAAGGCCCAAGTGAAAAAAGGAGGAGGGGAGCATTCCAAGTGGCAACAATAGTTGGTACTGCCCAAATATTTGTTTGTAGAGCCACAGCCTTTTGTAGCTGGAAGGGACCTGGCCTCCTATCTCTGGAGAGCACCCTGGTTCTTACATTTGAATGTGGGTGTGACTGCTATTTTAAAAATCCACAGCAAAACACTTAACACAGATAGAGAAGCTCCGCTCCAAGTAAGTGATTTGGAGGACCCAGCAAAGGTCTTCCCGCTCACTTACCGAGCTCGTCCTCTCACCTGGTACCCAGCAGCCCACCTCCAGGACATTAAAGCAAGGCCCAAGGACAGCTGGCCACTAAGTCTGCAAGTTCATTCTTTTCTTAGTGGGTGTGAAACAGTCAAAACTGTTCGTCCTCCTGCAAATGCAGTTCTAATGGGGCTTTGAGGACATGCAAGTTTCTAGACATTTTCTTCACCCCCCACCCTTCAAATAAAAGGCTATCTGGGAATATAAGTTTCAAAAGTTGGCTATAGCAAAGTTGCTCAAAGGAACGCGCAGAGTGAAAATGCCATTCTCTGTGATCAGGTCCAGGGCCACACTAACTCATGTGGCCCCTAACTTCGGTCTTGCGATGCTGTCCCTAGCTGCTGCTTCCAGTGAAACAGTAATGCCCTCACTGGGGTAGGGATGCAGCAAGCCGGCCTTTCCCTCCTAACATTCACTGTACCTAAGACAGGATGCAAGGGACACCAATTGAGACCCTTCCAGTTAAGGCAGAGAAAACACGGGATAAATCAGAGGGCAAGTCCTGAGGAGAGTGAAGATAAAGAGCTGAAGGTGGAGGTGGTGATTTCCAGGGGAGTGAGGAAGAGGGATGCAGGAGGGGATGGTAGGATGGTAGACGGTTCATGAGCACCTGCCCACTCTGTCACCCTCATAAAGTCCTCTGTGGTGGATCAATGCTTCCATTTACAGAGGAGGAAACAAGTGACTTGCCCCAGGTCAAACAGCAAGCAAATGCCAACATGGGGGTTTTAGCCCTGGCTTGTCTGAATCCAAAAGTGGTGGTCTTTGATGATGTAAGATGTACAGGTGACACAGACCCTGTGACTTCCAAAGTTAACTAAAACAGAGTAAGTATATGCTCCAGTCTTTGCCAAAGATTGGACTTATAATTTAAAATACACTGAAATTAAATAACTTTGAGTCAGATAGACATAGACACACACAAGCTATATATTTGCCTAAATGTAAAATGTAAGTATTCATTAAGTTCTACATTAGATATGTATGAGGGGAAAGTTTGGACCATTTGTTAAAAATTATCACCACTGGCAATACATTTTATGCCTTTGAAGGGGTTTGGACATATTAGTACAATAGCCGGAGAAGGCAATGGCATCCCACTCCAGTACTCTTGCCTGGAAACTCCCATGGACGGAGGAGCCTGGTGGGCTGCAGTCCATGGGGTCGCTGAGTCAGTCACGACTGAGCGACTTCACTTTCACTTTTCACTTTCATGCATTGAAGGAAATGGCAACCCACTCCGTGTTCTTGCCTGGAGAATCCCAGGGACGGGGGAGCCTGGTGGGCTGCCATCTGTGGGGTCGCACAGAGTCGGACACGACTGAAGCGACTTAGCAGCAGCAGCAGTACAATAGCCGGAAATATAATCTTCTGTTTTCTCCTCCAGGATACTACACAAAAGCAACATAGAATGGAGGGAGGGAAGGGTGAACATTTCAGTATATTTAGGAGAGAAGGAACCCACAGATTCAAAAACTATATTATGCTTCTGAAAGCCACTAGGAGTGGTTCAGAAACATGCAGAGGTAAGTACAGGATCCATGTGTTCCCACATCACACAAAATGATTAACATTACTAAATACATACAGACCTATCTACATGCCCAGCACTGGTCTGTAAGCTTTACACAGATCAGTGTCTTTAATCATTACCTCCTATCTATGAGATAAATACTATCTTAGAAATGGAGCACAGAAGGATAAAGTAACCAAGACAAAATAGTGCAATAGTAAATGGAGAAAGTAGGATTTAAATCCAGGCCTTTGGGCTTCAGTGCCCACACTTATCAGCACTGAGACAGGTTGGCTATCCTACAGCAGATGTACAAGATAACACTATACCATGATTTCACTGGCAAAGGATTAAAACAACATAAACGACATTCCCAGGCCACTGTTTGTGTGTTATGACATCTATCCAATGGAAATAAACGTATCAGATCATGAAGTAGCTCAAAATATAAGACGGAATGATTTCTGAGATGATGATTAAATAGAAAAGCCAAGTTCAAAACCCTGTGGATAGTATGTTGTCCTTTGTAGGAGGAAAATATACATACATACATATTTAAAATACAGAAAACATTTCCACAATAGTACACAAGAAACTGGTGCCCACAACTGATGCTGAAACAACAATGGAAGAGATGGAAGATTCACTTTTTACTACAAATCTTTTTCTAATTTTTGAATTCTGAACATGGTCATATCTATGTTTTTAAGGCAAACTCAAAAAGATCATTTGAAGAGAATCATGGTGAAACGTTTTCCAACCTAATTCCCAGTAGAAAGGGTAAGTAGAATGAATATTCTGGAATAAACTATATGAGAAAAGAATCTAAAAAAGGATGAATACATGTATATGTATAACTGAATCACTTTGCAGTACACCTGAAACTAACAAACTAACACAACATTGTAAATCAACTATATACTTCAATAAAATTAAAATTTTTTAAATAAGTCATCTTAAAACTAAAAAAGAAAAAGAAAGGAAGGAAAGGTGAGTAAACAAAAAGGGATCAGAATAGTCTTTCTGACAATTTTCTATTCATTCCATCGAGAGAAGTGAATAACTTCCTGCAATTTTTCATAATAGAGATTCTGAAATGCTTAGAACTAAAAAATCAAAAAAAAATTACACCATTCACTTTTTTCAACTCAGACATTTGTTTCTTAAAAATGCATTGGACACATAGCAATAAAGAATTCTTTGTGTAGCTGGCAATAAAAGGTGTTTCAATGCGTGGGCTTGGGGTGTGCATGAGAGCACATGAGAAATCCCTAAAAAATAAAGATGACATAGGTAGAGACCCAGCACAACCGTGGTGTGGCCAAAATAGAAGTGGGCATGTCACCTCCATGCCTCTAAAGAAGTGGAGTCGCTCATGTCCTACAAAGCATGCAAGGCATCTTGCTTTGCCAAATTTAACCAGGGACATTATTTTTAAGTTACTATAATTAGTTCACATTTGTCTATGAATCAGCCTTTATGAGGCAATCGTATCTAAGCCCCATCACATGAAACCTGAGGCGACATCATCTCTGTTTATTATTTTGAAAAGAAAGAAAGGGTGCCAAGTTTCCTGCAACACCCAACTCAAACCCTGAAATTTGGAGGACAGAATGTCCTGTTGTCCACGTTTGAAGATAGGAATATATTTTCATCTAATACATCAGTCCCAGGTTCAGCTGGCAACAGGAAGGAACTGAATTCCAGAGGTCAAAAATAGGACTTGAGTATTAAAGCACCTTTCAGTGCTCATATAGGATCCTATTTATGTTTTAACCCCTTCCACTGCGGCAGTTCTAAGAAGTGCTCATGCTTGTGAACAGACATGAAAACATTTCAATCTAAAGCTCTCTGCCTACAGATTGACAAGAGATTGGCAAACGTGAGCATTTTAAAGCTATTTTTACATTCCCTGATCCACAGCTTTCATAATTAAGTTTCTCACAAAGAATGAAGAGTTTCAGTAGCAAATATAAAGGCAAGGGAAGGGGGAGTGTTCCCATTTAGCCAGGGCTTCTGCTGAATGAAACGGCTCATCTAGGGGGCTCTGAAATCAGGTACATAAATACAGCAGGATCTCCAAAAGGAGCCCAGCCAGGGAGCTGGCAACACTAAGGCAGTGAGCATCCGGAAGAGGTTTAAATGGGCAACATTAAGTCCCAGAAACAAACTGGAGGCTCAATGCTGTAATTCACAGAGAACATCAGTTAGCAGCGTGGCAGGAACCACAGCATGTTTGAGTGAGGCCAGTAGGTGCAGGAGAGGGATAGCTGCTATTCACTTGTCTAGAAATTATACTGAAGTCTTAATATTTGCACGTACATCCATGTGTCCTTGACAAATACATATAGATGTACCATATGCTCTTTTATGGCAAAGACCATGGGTTCCAGTTTTGATATTTACCAGCCAGATTCCCCTCGGGAGACCATTTTAAACCAAAAGAATTTCATTTTTTCCCCTCGAACATAACAACAAAAACAAATAAGCAACAGGGAATGATACATGCCCTGTCTAACCTCACAGGAATTCTATAAGAATTCAAGCGAAATAGTTTTATTTTTTTTTAATTCACCAGACATTTATATGACACTATATGCCAGGCACAAGGTGCTGGACAATTCTTACTTTTAGCAAACCGCTGACACAGGTACTATTATTATCCCTGTTTTAAGGATAAGAAAACAGAGGCTCAATAATGTGCTTCTGGTTGCACAACTAGGAGGTGGGATCTGAGCTCTGGCAGACTAACTCCTTCCAGGTGAGGGCTCCACAGGTGGCTCAGTGGTGAAGAATCTGCCTGCCAATGCAGGAGACGTGAGTTCGATCTCTGAGTCAGGAAGACCCCCTGGAGGAGGAAATGGCAACCCACTCCAGTATTCTTGCCTGGAAAATCCCATGGGCATAGGAGCCTGGCAGGCCACAGTCCACGGGGTCGCAAAGAGTCAGACACGATTTAGCAACTGAGCACACACATGCATACTAAGTCTATAGTACGGGCTGCTATACACCACACTATGTAGCCCATCATAATTATCATGAATTCCTTCCCTTAATCCCAGTTTCACAAATGAGGAAAAGAATGCTCAGAGGTTAAGTCACAAGCAAGCCAAGATCATAAAGAATGCATGGCAAGAAGCCAGGATTTGAAATTGGGTCTGTGCCTCTCCGGACCCTGTACTTTTTTTTTTTTTTTTTCTTTTTATGCCACAAGGTAAGGAGCTCTTGGTTCCTGGTGCAAGGATCAAACTTGTGCCCCCTGCAACAGAAGCTCACAGTCCTAACCACTGGACTGTCAGGATATTCCCCAGACTCTGCACTCTTACTGAAGTTAAAAAATTTCAATCCACAAATATTTATTCTGCAGCTCCTGTGTTCTAACACACTTCTTTAAAACGGTGAGGAGGTGGTGGTGGAACCGAAAGGCTTTTGTTATCACCTAGTACTAAACTAGCCCCACCCACGTTCACCAAGTCCAGAGGCTGCCCACAGCAGGTGCCTAGCGATAGCTGATGCCACTGAGGATGAAGAGGACGACAGGAGTATTTCAAGTGTTGGCATATAGTTTCAAAGGGGAATTAGACTCCACAACCTGGAGGGGAAAAAGCCCTACAGGTCAGAATGCTGACAGTTATTAAGATGAACAGGTGTGACCGAGCTAACAGGTGGGACCTTTGTAGGTACTTTGTTAATTCCTACTCAGCTTTCAGCTGCAGAAGTCAGCTGACCAACTCATCCTGATTCTCCCTGGACTTCCCCAGTAGGCTCATGTCACCCTGGAGGGGTAGATATTAGGTTGGCCTTCCACCCCGACACCCCTGGTTCCAGCACAGGTGCTTGCAAATAAAAGGCACTCACTCACACTGTGGATCAGATGCATGGAAGGAGCAGTGTTTTATTACTCCCAGTGCACTCGCACTCCACAAGAGCTGCCAAGCAGCGGTTCCCACACGGCAAAAGGACTATGTGAGAATCATTTTAATTAGCCCTTTCATTGTTTGCATGCAAATGTACATTCCTAAAAAAAAAAAAAATCGAGCCCTTTATTTTTTTTAAACAAGCCCTTTAAAGAGCTCTCCCCTAGGTTGACATCCCTGAGACTTTTCTGTAAATCCTGTTACATAGCTAGTAAAGAGAAACTTCCATCTAGCTTGAATCTGTAATAACGGAGTTAAGGTGCTTTTCTTTACAGGAATGACAAGTGTAAAATGAGGAAGGGGGAGACACTTACAGGCGCCAGGACAGAGCTGCTCCTTGACTTACTCATCCCCAAATAGCATGCGCCTCAGAGCACTCTTCCAATACCCGGTTCCAGATGCAGGTTCCCCCTCCCACCTGCATCCTCCTGGATTAGCAAGCCCTCAAAGTTATCACAAGCAAACTTTCCAACCTCCCCTTCTGTTCCCTTCCCCAGATGTCCTGCTACAAGCTCAGACAGTCCATTCTCTCTGCTGGCCCATCCCTGGTCTGTTCCCTTCCTTTGGTTCTGACCCAGGGGCTGGGCAGCTTTGGTTCTGTGCCTTAGCTCAAGGAGAGGCCCAGATGCTCCTTGAGAATTCAACCCTGGCAGAGGGCTCTGTGGACCCAGCCCAGGCCAGCCCAGCCCTGGGTGGGTGTTCCAAAAAGTTCGTCTCTTGGGGAGTCAGGGTGGGAATAAAAGTTCTGGGTGGTCAGCATGGCTGAACCCTGTCGTGAGTCACTAACCCAGCCCTGTACAGTTGTACCAGGCAGCCCACGCAGCCAGTCACCACTTAAAATTAGAACGTGACAGCAAGAAGCAAACTTCTCAGAAGGGCACACAGGGAAGGCAGCGGTTGGTTACCTGAGCTCGGAGGGAAAACTCCTGCAGTCCAAAAGGGTGGGGAGGACTGGAGTCAGGAAAGCCCCGGAAAGTTCTTTAAAGGGCTGCAAAGCACTGGGAATGCTCAATTTGCATGTCTGGGCCACAGGAGGGGAGAACGCGTTCACACCGAACAGAAGGATGGTACTATCGGTCAGAAGATAAGTCCAGAGGCTAATGTCTGGAATGACTTAAAACACAGGAGAAATGTGAATAACTGTGAAGGGTGGGTTTTTGTTTTCCCCCCCCCCCCTTTTTTTTTTAACTTATGATCAGAGCCAGAAGCAAAGCAAAGAAGTAACAGGCCTACTTAGGGAAGCCAGTGTAATGTGACAGCAGGCAGAGAAACAGCGGCCGACCGGTACTGTGCACCTCCTCCATCTGAGAGACGGTTCCTCATCCAGGAAGAAGCATCTCTGGTAAGAGTGACTGAAAACTGAAGACAGGTGTGGAGCCAGGAGCACAGCCACAGCCACTTTAAGTTAAACCAGGTCTTCAGGCTCAGATGAATCAGAACTGACAGCCACAGTCGAAGTATCAGCAGATGTCAGACATGAATCACTTAATCCTTCAGAAACCTCCGAGAAAGGAATGGTGTTGAAAGATGAGGAAGTGATTAACAAGAGGAAGGTTCTAGAAGATACTCCAGAGAAGCCTGGAGACTTCACAAGATCTGACACAGGTTCACTAGCAATTAAAACCAAATTGACCATTCCCTTTTAGATTAGATTAGACTAATAGTTCAGTTGAGTATAACTTCACTTGAGCCCCATGATGTCCTTGCAAATACCATCAAAGAAATGTGAGCAACCAGGCAGGTTTATATATAGACAATTGAACCACCAGGTCACATGCATGTGGATTTAGCCCCACCCTCTTCATTTTGGTCAAGAACGTGTCTGGAGGTGACACAAATGAGGGAGGGACCATCACCTTGTAAGATGATAAAATTGCTCATAGGTTACAAAATGAATCAAATCTAACAAAATGAAATTAAGGTGAAAACATGAAGGCTACATCTTTTTGGAGGAAACTGGAGAGGGGGTAGTACTTTGGCTAACCATATGCTTCATGTGACCAAGAGCCTGAAGTGGTTACCAAAAATGGTAGCCAAGTCTTGGCTATCTCGGTGTCCTTATGATGAACCCCAGAGAGCCTCTGGGTAGGAGGTCCTTTGGTTTCAGCAACCAGCACAACTCTGGAACCCCAAGAGAGCCCCTTCTCATTTAGGGAGTTCTTGGAGGAGAGCTCAGCTCTGGCTGGGGCTCAAGAGAGGCCCCCACTTGAGACACCTCTTAGGATACACCTTCAGGTAAGATGAGATGCTGCAGTGAGACGCTGACACCTTAGAAACACCTGCCAATCGACACCTGCTATCGTCAAGGCTGGTTCTGTCTCAAGGTGGTCATTCTCAAAACTGGCCAGCATAAGGACCACTGCTGGTGAGGGGATGGGTCAGGGAGGAGTGAGTGTCAGGAGCATTGCAAATTTGGTGACGTCCTTCTCACCCAGTGACCTTGACTGACAAGCCAAGATCCCTGAATGGAAACGCCTGGTTGGAATGCCTTCTTAGCTCAGTGAGACAAGCACCTCGGGAGTCATTTATTCCAAGGAAGGGGACATCCCTAAAGGAAATGAGTAGATGCTAAGCAGAGAATACAGCAAATCAAAATACTTCTGACGCAGTCCAAACCCTTGGCTGATGTACTTTCAGTTCAATACCTGGAACTCAAGACCAGCCCAGAGGGAATCCAAAACAGACTCCCAAGTGGCTGGGAGCCAAGAAGGGCTAAAGTGACTTCAGAAACCTCTAATATCAAAGACACTGGGCTCGTCTGAAGCCAAAGGACCTCTGAGCTGAAGTGGGCTAAAGGGGGCATTGGACATCATCTAGCTCTTACTATTAAAAGTGTGGAGGAGAATATGGAGGTGCTTGTGGGAGGCAGTGCTGGAGAGTTCCCTAAAGTAATGAATTTGAAGACCCTGGTCTTCAAAGTACTTTTACCAAAATGAGCATTTTTTTCATCGTGTACTATTTGGTTAGTTACCAGAGGAACCAAAAGGTTCAAACCGGTCAACCCATCCCTTGTGCTCAATGACTGGACCTTCCATTCCTGGAACTGACCCTGAGATACTTTGGACCACGGGTGATGGGCAGAGAGTTCAGCCGATCTGCAGTGAACTGAAACCGACCTCACAAAACTGCATCATTCATGAACTGGCAGTAAGGGAACTAGCCACACCCCACCCTCTGTCGCGCCGAGACTTTAACCCTAAAAAGAACATTCTAAATCTCTGATACTGTCCAAAAGCTCAGAGACACATTTTGGAGATGGAAAATATACAAACAAGCATTTCTAGACACTCCACCTGGTATCCCATACTCCAGGGATGGGTCTGGAAACTGAGAGGTAACTTTCTTTCTCTCCCCCAAGGCGCCTCCTTTCAGTGCCCCGGCAGTTCTGCTTGCTCCAAGAATTTCCACCCAATACTACCGGTCTTTAACACGCGTTGAGGACAATCTGGAGTCAGGCACAGGAGTGACAACAGCCAGGAGGGACAGGCTGAAGCAAAAGCACTGAGTATTTGAAACCACAAGCCCTGAATCTGCAATTCCTCTGTTTACTTAGAAACAGTTGCTGATGCTCACCCCAAAGATAAACAAGGACAAACCCGGAAAGGGAAGGGGAAGCAGTGAGGTAAGAGCTGCTGTAAAGCTGGCAGCACGCAGAGGAAAAGCGCTGTCAGGACGCAGTCTTCCTCCTGACAAGAAGCATGAGATAACAGACTGCTTATAGGGGACTGGAATGCTAAAGTAGGAAGTCAAGAAACACCTGGAGTAACAGGCAAATTTGGCCTTGGAATGCGGAATGAAGCAGGGCAAAGACTAATAGAGTTTTGCCAAGAAAATGCACTGGTCATAGCAAACACCCTCTTCCAACAACACAAGAGAAGACTCTACACGTGGACATCACCAGATGGTCAACACCGAAATCAGATTGATTATATTCTATGCAGCCAAAGATGGAGAAGCTCTATACAGTCAACAAAAACAAGGCCGGGAGCTGACTGTGGCTCAGATCATGAACTCCTTATTGCCAAATTCAGACTCAAATTGAAGAAAG
>SJYT01061858.1:175448-258145 GCA_006410635.1 Cephalophus harveyi
GGCCACCTCATGCGAAGAGTTGACTCATTGGAAAAGACTCTGATGCTGGGAGGGATTGGGGGCAGGAGGAGAAGGGGACGACCGAGGATGAGATGGCTGGATGGCATCACGGACTCAATGGATGTGAGTCTGAGTGAACTCCGAGAGATGGTGATGAACAGGGAGGCCTGGCGTGCTGCGATTCATGGGGTCGCAAAGAGTCGGACACGACTGAGCGACTGAACTGAACTGATGAATAGTGATTAAAGGCTGCGCCCGGGCGCAAAGCAGACGCAGAGACTCACCACCTTCACACCCTGGAAAGTCATCCGCAGACAATTCCAGACAATTCGGAGGTTGCTATGCTAGAGCGGAAAGAACGTGGCATGTGAAGTCAGAAGAGGTGACTGAGTCCCGGCTCTGCCTCAAGCAAAGCTGTGTGACATCAGGCCTGGCACTCAACCTCTCTGAGTTTCAGTTCTCTGTGAACTGTAAAATGAAGGAGCAGATTTACAATAGCCAAGTCATGCAAACAACCTAAACGTTCATCAACAGATAAGTGCAAAAAGAAGACGTGGTGTATACATATGATGAAATATTACTCAGTCTTAAAGAATGAAATGCCATTTGCAGCAACACGGATGCAACTAGAGATTACCATACTAAACAAAGTAACTCAGGAAGAGAAAGACAAATACCATATGATATGTGGATTCTAAAACACGAAACAAATGAACCTATCTATGGAATAGAAACAGGAAGCGGAGGGAGGGAAGGATTGGAATTTGGGGATTAGCAGATGCAAACTATTATATATAGGATGGATAAACGACAAAGTACTACTGTATATACAGCACAGGCAACTATACTCAATATCCTGGATGGAAAAGAATATATGTCTATAAGAAAATAGAATAAAATGAATGAGTTAGACTAGCTGCCATCATAGTTTTCTTCCAGTTCTAAAATTCTGTTATACTATTATACTAAATACTGCTGCTCAGCCAGTCATGTCCCCTTCTACTGAATGCCTTCTATACGTCCAGTGCTCTGCTGAGTACTAGAACAGTCTTGCATTCAAGGAACCATCCAATCACTTATGCCAGCAGCCTGTAAACAAGCTTCTACAGTATGCAGGGAGAGACACGTGGACAGGGCGAAGAGTCAGCTGACCCAGCACAGAAAGAGGGCAATCAGGAATAGCTTCCCAGAAGTGATGCCCAGCCCAGTAGTTGATAGACCAAAGGAAAGGGCAAAAGGAATCTTATGTACAAAACGATCCCCAGAGAGGAATGGCCCAAAAGGGCATGCATGATGGGAGGAGTTCAGAGATAAAGTAGTAAGAAAAACTACCGTCAGCACCCCAGAGCTCCAACAGTCCTCTGCTCTTCATCCTGACACCTCCCTATACAGCCACACTCTCAGGGTCAGCGCACGCCAACACAAGGCCAGTCCACCAAGCAACCATCCAACTCCTGCCCCCAGCCTGTCCCTCTTCCCCTGAGTCACAGGGCCAAGCCACACCTGCGTCACGCACAGGCTTCCTCCCCGTCACACAGCAGCCCTTGCTTTCAACTCCTGCTCGGTCCCTGGTGCCCAACCCACAGCAGCTGTTCCAAATAGTTTCCATCTTCCTCAGAGCCACGGCCACAGCCCACCCGCCCCACTCATGCTCAGCAGACCAGCCTCCCCACCTCCTCTGCTCCTGGGAACGCCTGTCCAAGCACTGCTCTGTAGCAACCTTTCTGCCCACCGGTCTCAGCTCCTTCCTGCATGGCCTAGGCCAAGCTGTGGGGACCTCTGCTCATCAATACAGAAGAAAGTGAAAGGAAATGGAAACCACAGTCGTCCATTCATGCAGGCTGTTGCCCATGCTTCTGACTGGACTCTGAAACAGCACACCCAAGTGGGATGAGGTCTATGTGTGTACCCACATGCCAAAAGGTTTTATGCAAATATTATTAGCTACTCCATAACCATTGCTTGAAGAAACAAGTAAACAAGATTTTGCTCACTTTTTTGGGGGGTGGGGGGCAGCACCATTCAGCATGTGGGATCTTAGTTCCCTGACCAGGGATCGAACCTATGCCCCCTGCAGTGGAAGCACAGAGTTCTAACCACTGAACCGCCAGAGATGCCCCCAAACAAGTAAACAGATTTAGATGCTGAGTTGCAAATACACAGTCTCTCCAGGCATGTGAACCAAGAATATAGCCTAGGGCTCTGCCAGAAAGATCCTTCGTATTAACACAATGCCAAGGCCTTCACCAGCTGGTCCGTGCTTTGTTCCTACACACACAGTCCATTTAATGCCAACCCAAGCGGCACTGAATCATGGTAGTGCCATTTAGTTCTGAAATACATTTCCTAAAAACACAATATAAATGCTTTTAATATAAGAAGCATATTCCTATAGGTTCCATATATTGTATGTATATTATACTGAACTGTGTGTATAGTTACTTATTTTTCCATGTTCTTGGTGCCAGCATAAGCTCTCAGCCAATGGACAGCATAGCACGGCCTGAGCCAACTGCTGATCCAGCCCCAAGCAAAACACCCTAGCGGCCTCTAGGGCATCGCCCTGTGTTAACATGTCTACCCCACTAATATCTGTCTGTCACTCATCTATTTTTTGTTCTGGTCAACAATTTTGACTCATAATGGCCAACCGATGGTTTGCAACTGGTATTGGACCTGCTATCATGAAATAAAGGAAAAGCATCACCCAGGATTGGTAAATTCAAGTGTCCAAGAGACTGACCAGTTAACATGGGTCAGCTTACAGGCTGGGAGCTGATCAATGGAAGTACTCTATAGAATGCCAGGAAGATAAATCCATCTGCCCACACCATCTACTAAACAGAGCTAGAGAACTCTCTCGCATGGTCAGGGTGACATTGTGAGCTCCTGAGTACAGAACTCCTTATACATTGTTCTCTCGTGTTTATTCCAGGTAACCACGAGGAAGAAATGGCATTAGGAATCCTCCTCCATTTGACAGGGACAGAGTTAAGGGACAAAATAGGTGATTAAATAATTAATTCCACTAGGGAATTGGAAATTAAAAAAAATATAAAATATATGGGAGACCCCTTAAGTTAATGATCACTCAGCATCAACAGTTGCTGCTGTTGCCGCTAAGTCACTTCAGTCGTGTCCGACTCTGTGCGACCCCATAGACGGCAGCCCACCAGGCTCCGCCGTCCCTGGGATTCTCCGGGCAAGAGTACTGGAGTGGGTTGTCATTGCCTTCTCTAAAAGCAGGGTTGCTTAGCAACAAAACCATGCAACAGAAGCACAAGACATGCCCCAAAACAGTAGACAGTGGTGGCATGAGCCCCACAGCCTGCCCAGTGAGCTCAGTAAGTTAGTGACCCCAGATCCTCCTGCTGCTGCTGCTAAGTTGCTTCAGTCGTGTCTGACTCTGTGCGACCCCATAGACGGCCTCCTACCAGGCTCCTCTGTCCCTGGGATTCTCCAGGCAAGAACACTGGAGTGGGTTGCCATATCCTTCTCCGATGCATGAAAGTGAAAAGTGAAGGTGAAGTCACTCAGTCGTGTCAGACTCTTAGCGTCCTCATGGACTGCAGCCTACCAGGCTCCTCCGTCCATGGATTTTCCAGGCAAGAGTACTGGAGTGGGGTGCCATTGCCTTCTCTGCCCAGATAATGCTTTCTGCACACATTAAAAACCAAATTTATGGAAAGGTGACATTTCAGTGTGAAAGACCCTGTCCACAGCCAGGACAGTATTAGCTTGACCATATAGAGACAAGAAAACTCCCCTGTTCAACCTGGAGGAGGAGCTAATGATGAAAGTGTGATGTCTACTCAAGAATGAGAAAGAAGGTGGTCTTCTCCCCCTCCTCACTTTTCCTTTGATTACAAAGGAAAGTTTTCAGGGTGTGGCACTCTCTCACCCCGATGGCTTGTAAGCTTCATGAACATCCTATGCTAATACATCATTTCTTATCTACCACTTTGCTTCTCATTGAATTCTTTCTGCGCTGAGACATAAAGAACTGGAGCTCCTCAGTGCTTCCTGAAACACCACCTAATGGTTTCACATTGAGATGTTGGTCCTCTAACCCCCTAGAACTGGTTAGGTAGTTGGTCCCCAGAGTTTCCCAGAACTCATGTGCAGCTCTGCATGTGTGGGCACGTGACAGAACATGACAATTCTAGACTGTTGGGGTTTGAGTGAAATTCAAACACAATCTCATTACATATAAGAAGCAAACAAAGCGTAGGGAGGGTGGGTTGTCCCAGGGTAAGTGGCCAGTAAGGGCCCCGGAGGTTACCAGAATGAGAACTACTGTCTCTTCCTTGGCCAGTCCAGCAGACCAAGAGTGTCCGAAGAGCTTTCACCCAAAGCCAAGTGGCTAAAAATGAAAAAGGATTGAGAGGCTGTCTCCATTCTGGCTAGCATTTAGCTTTCGGAAGTTTACAGGAATAATTTTAGGAGGAAAAGGGCGTTATTAGAAACAGACTGATCACAATAGCTTATAAAATGGGAATGATTTAGATTAAATTCACATGGTTATTAAAGTTTTAGGATTGCTTGTTGGCTTTTGGTTTGTATGACGCTCCTTTCCTATAAGGTACCAGGGACCAAAAAACGAACAGCTCTGCTTCACCAAAACATCAGGGACTTCTGTCATCCAGTTTTATATTTTTGTCTGCTTATTATAAAAAGGGAAACTAAGAAATGTTCAAGTTCCTTCAAGTTCAGTAGTTCAGCTCCATTTGAAAGAAAGAAAAAAAAAAACAACTGGAACTATTTAAGAGCAAATATAATTAGTAGATTTGTATAAATGTTTCCAACATGGTAATTTTATGAGCAAACCACATTATACAGAGTACATGATATGTTTCAAAATTAATATAATGATTG
This sequence comes from Cephalophus harveyi, assembly GCA_006410635.1. Classification (NCBI taxonomy): domain Eukaryota; kingdom Metazoa; phylum Chordata; class Mammalia; order Artiodactyla; family Bovidae; genus Cephalophus; species Cephalophus harveyi. The sequence continues at coordinate 180,324 of SJYT01061858.1, forward strand.
CTTTCTGTAAAGAATACTGAAAAATTACATTATTGCTGTCTTTCCTTCCCCTCTTATTTAAAAAGGCATAAATCTCTTTAAGGAAAAAAAAAACATGTTTCACTCCACAGACAACTATTCTTCTATCACTGTAAATGTAGTTTCCACATTTAAAAAGGGGGATACCAAAATGATTCTTTGCTGAACCTCAAGATCCTTCAATTTGTCAAGATAAGCTTTTAAACTGATACTGAAAGTCAGGAGTTACAAAGGCTGGAGTTATATAGGCTGAGAGGGCCAACCAGATAACAGATGATGGTCTGGGGACTGCAACAAATTGGGACTCAGACGCTCTCACATGATGGGCCAATGGCTGTTCCACTCCAGCCCATTCTGTTCCATGTAAGAATATGGCTCAGCACTGTTAGATATTCTCATTGTGCACAGCAGCTAGAAATCCAATCATGTGAAACTTCCCCAACTTTGAAAATTTTGGTCATTTACTTTAAAAAATTTTTTAAATACTGGTGTTTTATAGACAGTTGCACCCCACTCCAGTACTCTTGCCTGGAAAGTCCCATGGACAGAGAAGCCTGGTAGGTTGCAGTCCATGGGGTCGCGAAGAGTTGGACACAACTGAGCGACTTCACTTTCACTTTTCACTTTCATGCATTGGAGAAGGAAATGGCAATCCAGTCCAGTGTTCTTGCCTGGAGAACCCTAGGGATGGTGGAGCCTGGTGGGCTGCCATCTATGGGGTTGCACAGAGTCAGACATGACTGAAGCAACTTAGCAGCAGCAGCATAGACAGTTACTTTGAAGGACAAAATGCTATAAACATGATTAATTCAGGAAGTAAATTCAGTGTCTAGAAACACAGATTTATTGGAAAATGAAGGATGGATTCTATATCACTGTTTTTTTAATATACTCTTTTTAAAATCTATATTATTCCCTTATAATAGCTTTTCTCTTGCCCAAGGGGAATGAGGACGGAGGAATACACAAATTTGAGGAAAAAGATTGAAATTAGCTGTTAGAAAGCAAGAAGGGTAAAGATACCTTTAGTTCCTTCTTTAATTAAAACAACAGAAATTCATTTAAGAGTATTTTCAGCTTTTGAGTCCATGTTGGGACAATTCCAGAAGTTGCACATTTCATCAAAGTCAGGCTGCCTTGAACATAGCAATTTTCCCTAAACTTTTTGTCTAATCAGAAATGCCACCCCGAGGTACCCAGAGGCAGCCACTTTTATAATGGTATGCTAATGGTTTATGTGACTAAGTTAAAAGGCATGATAACCAGATGGGGGAATGTCATCTATTTAAAATGTAAAAGTACTATCTATGCAAATTATGTTGGTACATGTGCATCTGGGGTGGGGGGGGGCCAGTGGAGGGGGGGGGGGGGGGGGGGGGGGGGGGGGGGGGGGGGGGGGGGGGGGGGGGGGGGGGGGGGGGGGGGGGGGGGGGGGGGGGGGGGGGGGGGGGGGGGGGGGGGGGGGGGGGGGGGGGGGGGGGGGGGGGGGCAGTGTTCTTGACCCTTCCTCTCACAAAAAAGCCTAAGAATCAATACCTGATTATAAAAGTGAAAGTTCAATTGTGCATAATGTAGTTTTTTTTTCAAACACCCTCCTGCAAGAACCTTTTTTTTCTTTTAAATCACTGATGGGATCAGCAGACCGGAGAAAATCTCTCTTACTGAGGAAAACAGAGTGAGTCATCTCTATGGTGATAAGAGACTGCAGGACGAGGGCACTGCAGGTATCAGGTGGCGCCTAGTCTGAATTAGTCAGTGGAGCCATCAAGATCATTTCTCTCCGGGACATTCAGTGATCACTGGAGATGATGTTGACGGCCTTATCTCAGTGGCATCCCCAAGCACAATCTAACATTTACTTCCCCAAACCTGGTGAGGAGGATGAGGGAGTGAAAAATATCTCACTATTTGTAGTGACTAGATAGAAAAGGAGAAAGTATCTTGTTTTGACACATGGTTGTCTGGCAAATGTGATACAACTCCCTGTTTGTTTTAAAGGTATAAAATCAAATGTGTGAATCTCTTGGAGAAACATCAACACCTAAGAATTGTGGCTGCTGTGCGGAACGAATGTCATGGCTCTGCAGGACACAAAAACGCCAGCCAGAAAACAGCTTCACGAACCTCTGGGAACACAAACGAACATGGTAGCCCAGGAAGATACTTTTAGACAATGACCCCTGTAGAAACGGACCCCGAAAGGGCACACACTCCAGTGCGGTGATCCACTCATGAGTCCTAGACACTGGAATCAGTCTCTGCTTTCAAAAAAAGTTACAACTTGGGCAAATTACTGACATTTTCTGACAGGTGCTGAGATTTTTAAAACAAGGAAAATGAGTTTGGGAAGAACATTTTGAATGAACTCTGGGGTTAGGAACTACCAACCATACTGCTGCTGCTGCTGCTAAGTCACTTCAGTCGTGTCCCACTCTGTGTGACCCCATAGACAGCAGCCCACCAGGCTCCCCCATCCCTGGGATTCTCCAGGCAAGAACACTGGAGTGGGTTGCCATTTCCTTCTCCATATCAACCATAACAGATTCCAAATCCCAAGTTCTGATCCACAATGCAATAATAAGACTTTGCTCTACAGGGCAGTAGGGAGATGGCCGACTGAAACGAATATAATTTGTGCCTCACCTCACGGCAACTACACCCCATTTGAATTCACATTTGTCTAAGGTGGCTGAGTAAAATATTAGCCAGGAACAGCCTTGAATCCTTTTTGAAAGAGCGAAAGAGGAAATGAAATTGGCCTGATGGACATTTTTGTAACACACAGAAATGTGAAGGTCAAGTTAAAGAGGCTGTAGGGAAACAGAATTCGCCACCCCAAAACATATCTCTTTGGCATATTAATTATTTTAAGCCGGTTATAGTTTCTAAGAAACAACAGACATGGGAAAAATTCTGAAAACCAAACAGAAGTGACCCTTTTAGAAGAAACACTCACAGGTAAATCTTCATTTGTAAGGGTGTCTCCCAGATGTACCAGGTTGAGGAGGATGATCAGATCTCTAGAAGCTCTTATCAGTGATGATGACTAATCTACATAACAACCTTACCTTAGCTTACAGTCCTTTTCTTGGTCAACTCCCATAACTGACTCTCATCCTCTTTTTTCTCTAGCTAAAGACAGCTAGATAAGTACTGGCCACTTAGGGGAGTTAACTTGAGTTTTCCTGGGTCTCTCCCTAGCATACAGGTTGTTACACTTTTGTTTTCTCCTGTTAATCTGTCTGATGTCAGTTCAAATCTTAGACCACTCAGAAGGACCTAGAACAGTAAAGGAAAATTTCTTCCCAAAGCCTCACACCAAGTTGCTGATGAACATGAAGCATTACAACAAATAAAGGCAATGGAGATTGAACCAACAATGACCTTGGTCAACACAGACATCAAGCAAGAGTCCCGATAGAAACAAGTAGTGAAGGAACTTTAGATTTTTCTAGGTCACTTCTTAAGCCAAGAAGAGGTACTATTATTCTTTTGAAAGGTAATACATAAACCAAGAGGGCAGAGACTGAAAAGTAAGATCGCTTCACATACCACTGCCCTCCTCCAAGGTTACTCATCTCCAGCAGCTCCTCCTAAGATGGCCCACATGCACATGAGCAATGAAGCACTATTCTGCACACCTGGCTTTAAAAAAAATAATAATAAGGCAGATAGTACCAGTTTTAAATGTCCCACCACTCAAGTCTCTGGGGGCATGGGAAGGTACCAAAAAAAACTTTTTTCCCCCTTGTTCCTAAAACCACTTACTGAAAAGGAAACAGGAGAAAGCCTCACCCTATGACTGCCAGTAGGTTTCATTCTTTTTAATCTTATTTAGGTTCCACTTTAAGAAAAGATGACGAGTGAAAACCAGGGTTGCTGTCAATTGTCATGAACATTCCACTGAAACCTTCATTTTGCCATAAATCAGTGGTTTCAGATATAGAACACCACCCAATAAGTGCTCATTTTCCAGAGAGTAGATACTCCTTAAGTCTCACTGGTTCACGTATTGCTGAAGCCTGGTTTGGAGAATTTTGAGCATTACTTTACTAGCATGTGAGATGAGCATGTGAGAAGAGGAACTAAAAAGCCTCTTGATGAAAGTGAAAGAGCAGAGTGAAAAAGTTGGCTTAAAGCTCAACATTCAGAAAATGAAGATCATGGCATCTGGTCCCATCACTTCATGGGAAATAGATGGGGAAACAGTGGAAACAGTGTCAGACTTGATTTTTTTGGGCTCCAAAATCACTGCAGATGGTGACTGCAGCCATGAAATTAAAAGACGCTTACTCCTTGGAAGAAAAGTTATGACCAACCTAGATAGCATACTCAAAAGCAGAGACATTACTTTGCTGACTAAGGTCCGTCTAGTTAAGGCTATGGTTTCTCCTGTGGTCATGTATGGATGTGAGAGTTGGACTGTGAAGAAAGCTGAGCACCAAAGAATTGATGCTTTTGAACTGTGGTGTTGGAGAAGACTCTTGAGAGTCCCTTGGACTGCAAGGAGATCCAACCAGTCCATTCTGAAGGAGATCAGCCCTGGGATTTCTTTGGAGGGAATGATGCTGAAGCTGAAACTCCAGTACTTTGGCCACCTCATGCGAAGAGTTGACTCATTGGAAAAGACTCTGATGCTGGGAGGGATTGGGGGCAGGAGAAGGGGACGACAAAGGATGAGATGGCTGGATGGCATCACTGACTCGATGAATGGGAATCTGAGTGAACTCCGGGAGTTGGTGATAGACAGGGAGGCCTGGCATGCTGCGATTCATGGGGTCGCAAAGAGTCGGACACGACTGAGTGACTGAAATGAACTGAAGTCTCACTGAGAATATTTTCAATGAAACACAAGGGTCTTGAGATGCAAGTGAGGGCCGCCCATTACCCTGGGCAATTGGAAACAGCACATTTCAGCACGCTGCTTAGCCCACTGCCCTCAACAGCTGCACAGTTTTCCATGCTTTTGTCGTTTGCACAAAAGGCCTTTAAAAAAAAAAAAACCAAGCCTGGAGAAAAAGTGAAAATGTTTCAAAGAAGAGAATCTTGAAGATAGCCAAGAACGTCTAGGGAGGGCTAACCTGAGGCTCACAGGGCAGCCAGAGACGGTGGGATCCTAAACCTGGGAGAGGGAGGAGGCGGACAGGCTTTGAGCTGGTAACTTTGGGAAGGGGGCAAAAGTGTCTCTGGGGGCTGGAGATAACCAGAGTAAAGAGATTTCCCAGGTAATATGGGAACAGAAAAACCAAGGAGCCCCAGGAGAATATGCAGGAAGCTCAGTGGGGTGTTTTCTCTGGGAAGGGGACAAAACCAACATAGAGATGTATTCTGTGCCAGAAACCCACAAATAGATGAAAATGGAAAATGTGTTTGCTCAAAAAATGATCTTCTCATATCAGTGGCTGATGATTAAAGGTGTATGGGTGGTCCTGAAACACATACATCTACTACAACCGTCACTGTCTATTTTTGCTGCTTTATTATCTTGTAGCGGAGAAGGCAATTATCTTGTAGCATTTATCTTTGGTATTTCAAAGATATCAAAATATTTCATAAATTATGGTCCTGCAAATCAAGGTTGTCTGTTTGGCTTTTTCATAAAATTATATCACAACTTTCACCACCAAATTACTGATTTTCAGGGACTGCTTTCCATTTAACAAACCTTCATTTAATGAAATTTTGAGTGTGATCAGAGAATGAAAAAAATTTGTGATGTATTAACTAACAGTGAATTAAACTTCATCAAAATGGCTTGTAGAAGTTCTAGTGCATATAAAGAACAGTGTAACTTACAGGCTATTATTGGCAAAGGATGCTGGATCCTTCTGCTTGCCAGCCAAAGACAGCCGTGTGCCAATTGCATAAATGCAGTTTATAATTCACTCAGCTGGCCAGATTTTAAATCATGCAATTCTAAAACTAATTTTCTTGATTTGGAGGAGTCACTGTATTTCCATTTTTTAAAAAAAAAAATAAGGTGAGGCTTTATTACTATTTTCATGTCATCTCACTTGAATCATTTATATTTGTATTACATGAACTTATCCCTTATTCAGTAGTTTATACCCTGATGCTGGGAAAGATTGAAAGCAGAAGGAGAAGAGGGTGACAGAGGATGAGATGGTTGGATGGCATCACCAGTTAAATGGACATGAACTTGGGCAAATTCTGGGAGATGGTGTGGGGCAGGACAGGGAAACCTGGCATGCTGCAGCCCATGGGGTAACTAACAGTCAGACATGACTTGGTGACTGAACAAATCCCTTATTCATTAGGGATGTGTCTTCATTCACCTCTTAGTAGGAATTTTATATGGAAAACCAACCCTTTGCCTTTCTTTTCTTTGTCCAAATTCTACCTATCCCTTCTTTCTCTCCCTGAATCATCCATAGCTTCAAATACCATCTACATGCTGATGACTCTCAAAGGTACCATTTCCAGCTCCAGCCAGCTCTGAATTTCTAAATCTCTAAATGACAATTGAATAGGCATTTCAAACTTAATATGCCCAAATGGAACTCTCAGGGTCCTCCCTAAACCTCCTTCTCTGTTCCCCATCTTAGTAAATAATACCACATTCACCTAGCCAAAAACACTGGACTTACCCACTTTCCTTTTTGCTCATACCACACACTGAATCCAGCAAGTTCTACCTTCAAAATATACCCTGAGCTTGACCAGATCACATCATTTTATATTCACCGTGTTAATCCAAGCCATGCCCTTATCTCTTGCCTAGACCAGAAGGGCCACCTACTGATTCTATTCTTGCCCCCGATAGTCTATTCTCCATTCAGAACTCAGAGAAATAATTTTAAAGCTCAAAGAAGATCATATCACTATTTTACTCAAACTTCTCAAAAGGTATCCAACCACACACAAGGTTTTGGAGTAAATCTCAACTCCTTATCATGCCTATAAGATCTACCACTGACCTCATTTCATATCACTCTGCTCCCCAGAACCACTCCCCAGCTCAAGGCCAGTCAGGCAGGCTGCCTTCCTGCCCCTCTATCCTGCCAAGCTCAGCCTACACCAAGGCCTTTCTTTTTGCCTTCTGTTTCCTCTGCTAACCACTTCTCCCCAGATTCCTTCACTACATTCAGATCTCTGCACACAATTTCTACCCACCCCTCTCCAAACAAAGACCTTCTCAGACCTCTTTCAAAAGGAACCCCTCAGGTTTGGGGCAGAATGGATACATGCACACGTATGGCTGAGTCCCTTCACTGTTCACCTGAAACCATCACAAAACTGTTCATTGGCTATACCCCAAAACAAAATGCTTTTGGTGTTAAAAAGGACTCCTCACTTCTTTTATCGCACTTAGCACTCCCTGAAGTTTTATTATCTATTTAGTTATTTCCTTCATTCACAAAACACTTATTTCATGAGCACCCACCACCATGTGCAAGGTGCTCTTCCAGGAGCTGGGTAGAGAGCAGTGAATAAGTAAGACCCCTGCCCTCATGGAGGTCACGTTCTTGTCACCCCACTCAAATCCAAGCTTCAGTCCACTGAGTCCCCAGTGCCCAGAGCAGTGCCTTGGCACAGAGTGGACATTCATGTATGTTTACTGAACGGAGGAAGTGTCCCACCCACCTGAGACCACCTGCTTCCCCGAGGACTGCACCATAGACCTCTTCCTAAAAGACGGGACTCTGAGGAAGCCAGAATGTCCACTGTGTCCCTTTAGGCTTATAATGGGGACAGTCAGCCTCCCATGTTGCAGTTGGGTCCCTAACCTTGGGCCTGACCAACTGCCCTTCTTTCCCGCCCCACCCCAGCAACCTGCATACTCCCCAAGTGGCCACGCCTCCAGGTCATGTCTCACTGGGTCGTAAGAGCATCTGATTCACCTAGTTAGGAGTGGACCAGGTAGTCAGCAGCAAACAAATCAGCTTCTCTCAATCAATAAAGAATGGCTGGAATCAAGACGCATGGGTCATACCGCCTTCCTGGCTCATGATTCCCCCCAGCTCAGAACGCACATGAGACCTTCACCATCAACTAGCTAGTATGCCTCCAAGCACCCTTAGCATTAGAACCCACTGCTGTTAAGGACATATTTTTGCCTCTTTCAGCTGCCACAGATGCAAGACATTTACCTGCTGTGATGAGTAATTAAGTTTCTTTTGGAAAGCGGAAGAACATTTGTTAACTGTGAAATTATCTGATGGCAAATAAAAATGAAAGTAATTGTGAAACAGAGTTAATTTATCTTTCTAAAAAATGGCAGCTGGAGTGGTAGGAAGGAAAAAAACGAAAATGCAAATCCCTTGAAGGGATACTCTGGAGGGCTCGAAATACGTATTTAAAAATCCGTGTTTCTAACATACACGTTCACTTCTCAACTTGTTAGCACAGAATCACAAGGCTCTATATCTCAGAACCAAACAGGATTACTCCGTATTTGCTCAGCATTTTATTCCCTTGGAAGCATTCTCACATAATCTTCCAGCAGAGCAGGAGTCATTTAACTGTCTGCAGGCCCAGGGAGGTAAAAAAAATGTACCTGAGAACCCACAAAAAATAGCAGAAGCAAGGAGGTAGCAGAACTCATATATGCCTAGGCCAGCCCCAGTTTCCTTCCTTCTGTGACAGAAAACGCAGTGTGGTTCTCTGAAAATCCCATGCTATAGTCCACTGAAAATATGGTCCTCCGTTGTAGCAGCAGCAGCAACAAATAAAATAAAACACATATTTACCAGTGGTGTAAGGTGCTGGAAAGATGCATTGGTCCTGGGGCTCTGGGCAGGGAGAAGGTCTCACAAACTCTTCCAGCAAATGCCACTCCTGCAATGACAAACATACAAGACATCTGAAGCAGGCGCCCTGCAGCCCCTCTCCAAGGAGGCCTTCTAAATACCAATGGCTAGGCACCCTGTTTAGACTCAAAGCCTCCCTCCTCATCTTCCAGCCCCACTTCCTTCTCACCCTGACCTCCCCTGGTAGAAGCCGAATCTTTAGTTCACTGGCTGAAAAGGTCCTGTGAGAATCGATGGATCTCAGGCAGAAAGAAGCTCCTGAGACCATCTATGACAGATGCCAAGTGGGTCACCTCTAGCCTGTAGAGGTATTATAGTAGTCTGCAGGATTCATTTAGAAAATTTGAGCCAAAAATTTAAAAATCAAGAACTGTCATATAAAATCCCAGATTTCTGGCTTCTCTTTTCAAAAAAGAGAGGATCTGTCAACATGGCCCCTGTTCATGTCTGAAAATAATCAGCTGGTGCTAAGAAACAGCTGCTCTTCACAGGCAGGCTTGGCTATTCTAATATGCCACAGTCCCTATCGCTCCCCATCGTCTCAACACAGAAAAGCTGTGGTGATCACTGTCCTTGTGTTATTTTGTTCGAGATACAGAAATATTTCCCTCTCCTTATGATTCTAACAAAAGTGGAAAATTTTGTTCTAAGGGGTTGAGCTCTAAGAGGGGGAAAAAAAAGTATAAGCACATATAGCAACTTAAGTTAGTGACCTCATTTCTGTAGACATTTGCAACCTCTGAACAAGAATATCACTCCCATTTTACATAAGTGAAAGGAGGAGACTGACTTATCTACTCCTACAGTTAGAACTGGCTCTGTCTCTAGAACTGAGGTTCAACCCAGGGCTCTTTCAGTACGTCCCCCTGCATAGCATCTTCTATTACAAAGCAAAAAGTCAATTTTATATATATATACACATACACACAGAGGTACGTGTGTGTTTCTCTCAAAGCTAAATACTCAATTCAAGGAAACACAGTTGAAGTAGCCAACCTACTCTGTACTAAAATGCTTGCCATACCTTCATTTGCCAAAGAATATAAGAGTAAGTTATATCAGATTCCCTACGGGCCTGTTTCCTAATGTGACATTTTCAATAAAATTGTGCCGCTTTAAGTACAGAAGCAGTTCTCACAAATACCATGAACTGGCTACTTCAAAAGTGCTCGGTTACCATTCCAAACTGTCTGAAACACTCTTTATGCTAGAAAAAATGTCCCTGAATATGCATCTAGAATACAAGGCTATCCATAAGCTTATATACAGGTACAAGCACTGTAATAAATGAACAATGTTCAACTATAAGGTCAGGGAGTTATTTATATCGTTCCCCTCAAAGAATGTATTGATTTTCTCACTCAGCAGGTATTTACTGAGTCCTATTACATGCCAGGCAGCAGGCGAGGTGATGGATACATGAAGAGGCTCTCTTTGAGCAAGAGATTCAGACACTCAGAGACTTCTAAAACAACAGGTGGATGTAAAGATCTGGGCAGGCGCAGGTGCCAGGGGAGCCCTGAGTAGGGGCACCTAGCGCAACTGAAGGGGAGAGATGCACCCTAACACGGCCAGGAGTCAGAGGCAAGCCTGAAGCAGGAATGGGAGTGCGGCAGGCAGGGGGCTAACCAAGGGGAGGTGGGAATGACAGGGACAATGTGGGCTGGAGCAAAACTTATGAACAGCCCCTGCGATTTATACTGTCCAGACCTTGTATTATCTTACAGGTCTTAAAACACTCCACCTTATGCCACCTGACCCAGCAGCATCTACCAAGACTTGATGCACAGCCCACATGTGCACTCTTGAAAGCTGACCTTGCCAAGTGCCCAGATCAAAAATGCCTCTAGTTTCAGCCCCGCTGCCAGGCAATGCCCATCTGTCACTCCCTCAGGGCAATCAATGCTGTCCCAGAGTGTGCAGGACCCTAGAAGCAAAGGGGTCGAAACACTCAACCCTCCTGTATTTCCAGAACCTCCATGATGTCTGAGAAGACAGTAAACAGATTTTTCCCTGTGCCATCACAGGATAGTCCTGTCTCTACCTCGAGACCTGGATTTCTACAGCCAGAATCTACTGTGCAGTCGAGACTCAGGCAGCAAGTTTTGCGAGAAAACGTTCCAAAATATCTGCCCATCAAAATGCCCAAGTATTTGCAGGGCAGCAATGGAGACACAGACATAGAGAACAGACTTGTGAACACAGTGCGGGAAGGAGAGGGCAGGATGATTTGAGAGAAGAGCACGGAGACATATGCCTCACCATGTTATAACAGATAGCCAGTGGGGATTTGCCGTGTGACACAGGGCATTCAACCAGTGCTCTGTGACAGCCTAGAGGGGAGGGATGGGGAGGGCCATGGGAGGGGAGTTCAGGAGGGAAGCGACACAGGATGCCTATGGCCAACTCATGCTGATGTATGGCAGAGGCCAACACAATATTGTAAAGCAATTATCCTCCAATGAAAAAAAATGCCCAAGTGGAGGTCCCCCTTTCTTCACGGATAAGAAAGAGAGGAGCCTCCAGCCCTGATCCAGGTGTGGCAAAGCCAGGGCAGCATCCCCAAAAGACAAGCTTTGGGAAAGGGACAGAAAGAGGAGTGAAGACCAAATACACGGCCATGGTTAGGGTTCAGGGTCAAGGTCTGTACGAGGAAACAAGGACGCATCTCTGGATCTGTACCTGCTGGGTAGGTTCCCAAATCTGGCTGAAAATTAGAATCACTTAGAAAATGAAAACAGCTTCTTGGGCCTCAGACCTATCAAATCAGAATCTTTGGTTTGGAAGTCTAGGAATTATATAGGCGATTCTGATGCCCAGACTCTGATACTCATTTAGAAAAGGGTTGCCTCTCACCTTTTTCCAGAACAACCTTTCACCCTTCAGAACAATGTCGAGGGCATTAGTTGAGCATCTTTCTGGCAGGATTCAAGAATGCAGGCTTGGGGGGAGTTGCACATGCTTAGTCTGTTTATTACTACCCCTATCTCATACGTCACCATGATCACTTAACTCCTCTTTACTTTAAATAAAAATAGAATGGCAGCAGCCAGGATGGCAGCTGGGTAAATGAAGCCAGCCTCCCTCTCTGCCCTAATCCCTGTAAACCATGACCCAATGCCAGGGCACCCAGACTACTGGAACTGTCCAGTCTCAGCAAATCTGAGCCCTTTTACACCTGTGTCAGCTCACCCTGACAGAGCGAAGGGTCTGGCAGCATCTGGTCACCAACATGGCCTTTGAGGAACAGCTCCAAGGCACATAGTACTCTGATCAGGTCCCTACTGCCCACCAAAGAGCAGGACACTGCAGATCGATGAAATGCCTGGAAACCTGCCAAGCTGGCCCAGCACTTCTCTCTCTTCCCAGACTCCCACTTGTGGTCAAGAAATGGCCTGAACAATCTCAAGCCAAGAATGGCAAAGTAAATGCTGTGTACCACAAGGATGACAGATCGGAGTAAGCCTGTTTCCTGAATGGACCAACCTAGACAGATCTCTTCCCTGACATCAACAGATGCTACTGGGTGACCTTCAGATAGCCCAGCACTGGAGAAAACCACAGCTGACCAAGGTCAGTCTCCCTGGCTGCAAGGCCCAGCAGCAATCCATCGTATCCTTTACCAGAACAAGGAGACAAGCAGGCCCTTCAGTCTAAGGGCTCTCTTCTCTGGCCACAATGCAAATCTGGAAGGGCCCAGTGGTGCAGGAAGTCTAGCAAAAGCACACGATGCTTCTGGGGGGATAAGCAATCCAAAATTTCTTGCAGTACCTTATATCCTTGCATAAAACAAAAGCTTTCTCTGACCTAACCCTCCAAAAGACACCACAAGAGTTGCCCAAAGCCCTGCCAAATACCCTGAACCATCAGCTTCCTCATCTATATCCTCATCTCTAGCCCAACCCAAGAACATGAAACAATCCTGGATGTTGGGAAAGTCACCCTGGCCACCTTCATTCCTACTCAACACCAATCCAGACCGTCCAACCAACTCTGGACCAACAAAAGCCTCTCTGGATACATTCATAACTACCGCATATGTCTCCTTCAGAGCACAAATCATTTATTTTTATATTGTTTTCCCACTAACATATGGATAAGGATCCATGCTGCTGTCTGTTTAGTCTTTGTGTTGTTGTTTAAGCTCTTTTGTTTGCTTGACTGGTGATCACTGTATCCCAAGTGACTTCAAACTCTCTAGGTTCCTTCAATGTATACCACAAATTTCATGCCTTCCAACTAAAGGATGACCAAGTCAATCCATTCCCTAACTGCTGAGTCTGGCCTCTGGAATCTAATTAGTCACATCCATCAATTAGTCCACTAATTCAGTAGACTAGGAAGGACCTTGCTCAGAAGGTCAGTGTAGGATTGGTAAAGCACTAATCCAGTTGTATTCCCAAGGTCAAGTTCAACTGCAAAGGTTGAAGTCAGCAGGGAAAGGTTTACCAAGTGATGAGGAGAGAAGAGTCTAGACATGCAATCTGAGGTTCCTAATGGACCCTAACCCTCAATCTGATGCTCAGAGCACCTGTCCTCTGCCTTAGAGGGATGGTGGGGCCTGGCTCCTATCTCCCACCAGGAATCTGATCATAATTCTGGCTATGAGGCATGATGTGACACAGCTTCAAAGTTCTGGGACTGCTTGATTGCCAGAGCTGTTTCCTGTTATTCTTCAGCTCCTATGAACTTCTGGGTCCCTGACCATTGCCTGGAATTCTGGTTTCATGCCCTCCCCAACCCTGCTACTTCATTCATGTGTGTCCTAACTCCACCTTACCTTGAGGCATCCTGCCCATGACATTCACCCAGATCCTGGCTCTACCCCCTCTGCACACACTCCTCCAAAGCCTGGCACACAGGAGTGCCCACTGAAGGTAACTCGAACTCCAAGGCCCAACTTTCTTCCCAAGCTCAGGGGAGACTCTCCACCCTTACAAACTCCAACTCCTCCATCAATAAACCCAGATGGTCCAGGCAAGACAAATCAATCCCCAACTGGCCTTGAGGCTGACCAGTACAGGAAAGAAACAAACCACAATGATTATCTTTCCTTTTTATGCAGATTTTAAAAATCATATTGCATTTATTACTTCAAGATGTCTTTAACATATATGAAACGAACTGTTTTGACCTCTGAAAGCTCTTCCCTACTTCTCAGAGCAAATCCCACTGGGTTCAGTGCCACATCCTCAGGACCTGAGTGCCACTGAAGCTTCCAAGATGCTCAGTACTCAGCTGGCCCCTATCTCCCAAACACTGCTCACCTCTGGTCTTATTGCCCGACTGTCCGCCTTCCACACCCAGTGGCAGAATAAAGAGATCTTTGGGAGCTTTTTATAGGTCTCCCACCTACTCCACAGATTCAGTAGGAAGGAGAACAAAGTTTCCAAGTTCTCTGAATGACATAAAGCTCTTAAAGTAGAATAAAATTAGTCAAAAAATAGCAAAATGATTTTTAGCTCCCTTAAAAAAAAAAAAAAGCACACCTACTTTATTTAAATGACTCACAGTGACTTCATACTTTCTTCCACTGGGATATGCTCTCCTTCCTCCCAAAGGTGGTGGGACCCTCCTTTCTTCCCATCCACTCCTAAGATATTTCCACAAGACACTTGTTCGGATTTGGGGGCTCCCAGGGAAAATCTTGACAATGAACAAGTCAGGCAATATTCCTGCTCCCAGGATGTGATAAATAAGATAATTATGGATTGAAAGTAGTTTTTTGTTGGTAGGATTGAAGTTAGGTAGTCAGGGCAGCTGCTGCTGCTAAGTTGCATCAGTCATGTCCGACTCTGTGCGACCCCATAGATAGCAGCCCACCAGGCTCTGCCGTCCCTGGGATTCTCCAGGCAAGAATAATGGAGTGGGTTGCCATTTCCTTCTCCAATGCATGAAAGTGAAAAGTGAAAGTGAAGTCGCTCAGTTGTGTCCAATTCTTCGGGACCCCATGGACTGCAGCCCACCAGGCTCCTCCATCCATGGGATTTTCCAGGCAAGAGTACTGGAGTGGGGTGCCAGTGCCTTCTCCAAGTCAGGGCTAGGCTTACAGAAGCGATATTTGACCTGAGATCTCCCTGGTGAGAAAAATCCCAGCCACAATAAGAGACAGGGAAAGAGCTTTGCAGACAGAAGGAGGAGCAAATGCAGAGACAGGGAACGAGCCTTGGGCCACCTACAAGGAGACTCTTGCAGCTCATCTCTCCAATACCCAGCTTTCCATGCACCTCCACACCACCACTAAGCTCACAGCTCAGCTGTGTGGCTCCACCAGGCCTACAGTCCAATAAACCTTTGCTCAAGGGCTTCCCTGGTGGTCCAGTAGTTAAGAATCCACCTTGAAATGGAGGGAATGTGGGTTCCATCCCTGGTCTGGGAACTAAGATGCCACAGGATGCGGAGCAACTAAGCCCATGACTGCAATTACTGAGCCCAGGCTCTAGAGCCCACGTGCCGTAACTACTGAAGCCCATGGGTCCCAGAGCCCACGCTCCGCAACAAGAGAAGCCAGTGCAATGAGAAGCCTGCGCACCGCAACTAGAAAAACCAGCACGCAGCAACAAAGACCCAGCACAGCCAAAAATAGCTAAATAAAATTTTTTTAAATAAAGAAACCCTCGTTCAGGCAGTTCCCTCTGCTGCCTTAGTAGCTGTTAGCTCCCTCTTGTCCCTCAAGGTCCCTTTGGTTGTGCCTAGTGCCCTTCCCCTCTATCCCAGGGTGATATATCCTGAAATCCTTTAGTCTGTTTCCCCCGAGCGACTGTCCCTTGATCACTGGGGTCCAATCTAACTCATCCCTGTTGGCCTTAAACCTGGCACATGGGTGGCACTTAGTCAAGGTGCACTAAATCACCTTGCACACACACACACATAAATGAGTGCATCTATAAACTGGTGAGATCTGAATAAGGAGAGCAGACGGCAGCAGTGCCCACTTCCTGGTTTGGACGCTGTACTAGTTATGTAAGATGTTACCACTAGGCGGAAGGGCACACAAGACCCCTGCATCTTTTGCAATGGGGAGAAGGAGGGGTAACTTCCTATGAGTCTGTATTTCTAAGTTTTTAAATTCTTTTAAAAACCTCAACAATTTTTTACCTTTTACATACTCTAGCTTTGTGGTTTCTCCTTAAAAATGGCACGATCTGGTGATACTAGGTTTCAAGACAACAGCAGAGGGGGGTGTGCGGTGACTGTTCTCCCTTAGATGGGCAGAGCTCTCAGATTCCTCTCCCTAAACACCGAAGCCAAGTGTCAGTCGCTATTCCTCAGGGTGCCTGCCCTGCATTTTCTCCTAGAAATATTTCTCTATCAAAAGTAGGGAAATGAAAGGCCAAGAGGGTCTTCTACTTCCAGAAAAAAAGGGAGATTGCCACATTTTGGTGAAAAACATTCCCGTAAGTTTGGATTCGAAACCCCTCCACCCTTCATGGCATGTTACCTGCCCAGCCTGAGGCACTTGAGGTTTGGACCCTGGACTGTAAATTTCTAGGATCAAAGTTTTTACTCTAAGTCAGCAAATAAATTTAAAAACCAAGCTACTGGAAAAGAACGCAGTTTAAATACACAGTATCCCCTTTTGCCCTAAATATCAATATTTTGGTTTTCTCATCTCACCTTTCCTGAGAACACAGGATGCTGCCCTCAGCCACCAAAAGAGAAGGTTCTACCTCGTGTGCATGATCACACCCAGATATATAAGCAGGATTTTGTTTTTCCACTGAAATGGCAGTTCTGTTCAGCACGGGAGGGAAAAGGCCCTTGAGGCATGCCTTTCCCCACCTTTTCCATCACACCTCCACCACCACCTCCCAAAAGGAATGCAAGTGTCCCTGAAAGGGGGTGGGGCCAAGGCACAGAGCCCCAGTGAACTGCCCAGCGAATGTTTTTAGAGCAGCAGTTTCCAATCAGGCTACAGACCCTGGGGCTCTAGACCATGCTCCTCAGGTGACACTCTTGCAGACAGGCACAGCACTGATTCATCCCATGGCATTTTGAAATTATTATTTTAGAAAAACCCCTCACTAACTTGGGCACCAGGGCAGAACACACCTCTCCAGCCAAGAGATGCCAGAGCTGTGTGGTCCTGTAAGGCAGTCACTAGCCACACGTGGCCACTGAGCCCTTGAAATGTGGCTGGTGTGAACTGAGATGTAAAAGGAACATACATACTGGATTTTGAAGACTTGGTATGGAAAAAGAACATAAAATAGCTCACTGATTCTTAAAAGTACTGATTATATATTGAAATAATGTTTAAATACACTGGGTTAAAACAAGCATGCATGCTAAGTCACTTCAGTCACGTCTGATTCTGTGCAACCTCATGAACTGCAGCCCACCAGACTTCTCTGACCATGGGATTCTCTAGGCGAGAAAACTGGAGTGGGTTGCTATGCCCTTCTCCAGGGGTTCTTCCCAACCCAGGGATGGAACCTGTGTCTCTTATGTCTCCTACATTGGCAGGAGGGTTCTTTACCACTAGTACCACCTGGGAAGCCCAGATTTACAAGTATACAGTTAAAATTAATTTTATTTCTTTTTACCTTTTTAGTGTGGCTACTAGAACATTTTTTATTTTTTAATTGGAGGATTAGAAAATCTTAAATGGCACACACAGTTCACATCTATTACACAGCCACATTTGAGGAGACACTCAACGTTCTAGGGTGGGGATTAGAATCCTAATGGAAAAAAATGAGGGCTCTGGTCAGGCCTGTCAAGGCCTACCAAGTACATGACACTTAGCAGGTTCTCAATGTCTCTGAAGCTCAGTTCCTCCCCAGATACAGGCATGAGAACACCCAGCACGCTGGGCCCAGGGAAGTAAAATAAGAGTATCTATGGAAGCATCAGACTGATGTCTTCCTAAAGCTGGTACTCAACACTTGTGCCCTTCTTCCACCAGCAACATACAAGAGGGACCAGGGCAGGTCTTCTTTCTGCCCTTGCCTGGTCCCCAAAACACCAATGTTTCCTAGAACCTTCTGGATGTCAGGCCAACCCTTCGTGCTTTTCTGCAGAAGTGTTTCTCCCGTGTTCCCAGGAGCCCAGAGAGGGGCCAGGATGTCCAAGCACAAACCTGCAAGTTCCAGCAGCCTTTTTATTCTTCTGGTACCTTCAGTCGCTGGAAGAAGTCATCCTAATGAACACAAACACTAGACAGCAGAGCACATGGATCAATCCAGCCCCGGGAGGGGCTCTGGCAGAAGACAGCACCTTATCTCAACCAAACAGTCACTGCTCCTTCCCTTGGATTAAAAACCTCCCCTGTGCTAAACCATCTCAGTCTCAAACCAGTACAAAAGAGTAATTCTTGAAGAACAAAAATTTAAATATCCTTCCCAGTATTTCTGTCAGTAAAATATGACCATGAAACTCAACCTGTTCTTCCTTCTTAGGGCAAATCTCTCTATGGGGGGCGGTGGGGGAAATACTATGTGAATGAATCACTACGTTTTCCCCACCGAGTCTCATATTTTTTTTTTTTTGGAAATAGGGTACAAAGTGAATAAGCACCAAATCTGAAAACTCTGATACATTTTTAAAATTTTCAATGCAGAAAAATGATCTGGGGTTTGTTCATTGTAATACAAACTACACGCTGACTCTGGCACATCAGCCCTAAGCCCCTGCACCCTAGTCACAGCGCATTTTCCTAGATCATTCCCCCCAAGTCGGCTTCCCACATTCCTCTGCTCCATAGCTAGCCTCCACCTCCCAGATAGAACGTGCCGGAGTAGCATGACCGTAACTGTCTCCATGCAGCCCTGTCTTCACTCGGGAGTCATACTCACAATCACATAATCATAATTACAATCCAGCCCAAACAAAATTCAAAATGTTACTGATCTCTTGAATGCCAGTGGGAGGGAATGCAATTCTTAATACATTGGAAAACATCTTTAAAACCCCTCCTCCTTCTCTACCACTTAGTATCCCATACACAGCCAGTAGCCACCCTTCTATAGATTCTCCTCTTCATCTCCCTCCAATCCCCAGCTCGTACACAATTTCCCTCTTTTTCTTTAGCCTGTTTCTTCTTCTCACCACAAGTATTGGGCCTTTTCAGACACAAATACAAGCCCTCCTCGCACACATTCACATATACACACTCACACAAACTCTGACTGACCCATCTCCAGCACAGCCTCCACTCATTTTCTCTACATGAAAAAGGCCCAGGAACTGAGCTAACCAGGAGAAAATTCTCCTTAAAAGGTAGGGTAACTGGGAAGGCTGAGTAATAGACAACAATCTTGTTTAGCAGAGAGAAGAGAAAGTCCATGAACACTCACAGTGGCATGTGGCCAAGGAGTGTTAAATGTTACTCCTTAAACCAGCCAGCTCAATTTCAGAAAAGATGCTCTTTATTGACACCCAGATTATACTAATACCTCTGCTGGAAAGACAGCCCCAGCACAGCCATGAAGAAGCCAGCCCACCCTGACCTCTAAAAGCTTCCAGCACATGTTGACTGTGTATATCCATCATTATATGAATGGGAAAAAGGAGCACATGGAGAGGGGGAGTTTCGAGGTCTCTGCCTACAGCAGAGAGTCATCCTCGTGCTTGGAGAAGTTACCATGACCTGCATGTGTGGAACAGGGGGCCGAGCACCATATAAAGGACTTCAGAGATAGCTCTGTTTACGCAACAGCTTTGTTCCTTCGTTCACCATGCACAGAGGCAGCATCAGAAGCAGTGAGGAGGAAGAGGGAGAAACTATGATGAGAATGACCCAGCCGCTGCTTTCAAGGAAACGAGCAGAGGGGATAAGAGCTATACAAGGTCAAAACTGATGAAGAGTTAGGTCTGTTCATGAACAAGGTAAGAAGAGAGATAGGGCAGCTGTTGGGCAGGCACAACTGAAAGAATGCCAACCTACAGCCTGGCTCTGCTGAGGATTCGCTGTGTGGCCTTGGGCAACTTCCTATACCTCTCTTAGCCTATTTCCACGCCTGCAAAATGAGAATGCTGGCCATAGGCGATCAGCGTTCCTTTCCAGCACTGATGTTCCACAGTTCTCTGATCTTAAGGATACCTGCCATGGGGGTCATGAACAGGTGGAGAACAGAACAGAACAGCAGGCAGGACGAGGAGTACAAACGATTCCAAAAATCTTAATTACTACGATCACTGTCACTCTGTGAAAACACTCACTGTACCTTCTAGAGCTACAAGCGTGGTCAGAGTTACAGGTCCGTTTCTAGCCCTATAATACCAGAACAACATGCACACGGTACCTCGAGTAGGCTGCTTGCTAATGGGCCACGCTGAAGACACATTAACAGCACTGCCTTCCTCCCACAGTGGTGAGACCCTTCCTTGTCCCAGTGAAAGTCAGAGTTCATCAAGCTCCCTAGCTGGCAAATGAGCAGAATGCCTCCCCACAAGTCACTGAGCTTGGAGAGGCAGAACCAGGAGAGAAGCCCAGATTGTCTGACTCCACACCTACCGTTAAATGCCAGCAAGTAAACTGCGTGGGAGCCCTGCAAAGCGTGGACACTTAGAAACTCCATGCGGATGCACCTGACTGGCCTAAGAGGACGGGGGAGGATCCTGTAAAGGCGGAGCCAGGAGCTGCCTCTCCTTCCTCCACCTCCTTGACAAGCAGGGTCATCACCAGCTGCAGGGGTCGGTATCCATCTAATATCCTGTTACATGCATATACATAACATATCCCATCTTTCAGCAATGCACGTGGTGACTTGTACTCTAGACTGAGGTACCCCAGATCCTGGGGTCCCACTGAAATCCTATGCAAATCTGACCACTTTCTAAATGCACATACACGGGCGAGTCATTAAACATCTCAGGGCCTCAGTCTCATCTGTAGAATGGGGATAATAGAACTCTACACCTCACAGGGTTATGAGAAGGATTCTGGGAGGCGATACACGTAAGTGCTTAGTACAATGCCTACAACCACATAAATGTTACAGTTATTATCACTGTACTCTTTCTGGGGAAGAGTCCACAAAGTTTTCATCAGCTTCTCAGACCCAATAAAAATTAACGTCAACCCTCTTCCACGTGCTATCCTTGGAACGGAACCGAGGTCATCCTGTGGGAAGTTTCTCCCCTAGCTTCCTAAGGCTTCCTCACTGTTCCAGAAGGAAGGGATGCAAGGCTTTCTATGTTTCCTATCTGTGGAGAGCACGAGAAAAAGAATTCTGGTGAACTGAATAAGCAATTCTGTGGCTGGGAAATGCCTCCTCGGACCCTAAGGCCCCACCCTAACAGTGGGAAAATTAAAAAGGACAAGACCAGACCCCAACGCCAGTTTCTACACAGCTGGGAATAAGCCCACTCTGTCCTGACCCACTGGGGTGCAGGAGGAGGGCTACAGGTGCTGTGGCCCAGGGCCCCCCTCCATTCCAGGTGCCTGACCATCTTTCCTATACCCACTGCTAGGGAGCTGTGAAGAGAGAAACCACTAACTCCAGGTACACAGCAAGGTGATATACTTCCCCCAAGGTAATGGGATGCCAAGAAGATCCGAAGCTGAGGCCCCAGCCCAGAAAGAAAAGTTTGAGGAAGAAAGAGATGAAAGTGTGAGAGACGGGAAGCTACTCGGGTCCAGGCTTTGCAGCTCTCTGGTCTCACGACCTTGGACACGTTACTCAACCTCTGAGTCTCAGCTTCCCTGTCAATAAAATGTGTGTGTGGGGGGGTGTGCTAATTAACAATCCTTGCTTCAGAGGAGTTATGAGGGTCAAATGAGGTCATCAGTGCAGACACTTAACACATATCCGGCACTGATGACCATGAGGAGGATGAGGATGACGAAGGAGGAGGCAGACAAAGGTTAGCACGGCCACGAACCCTTACTGTCCTACTGTTGTTCACGTGTTGTATTAAATACAAAATCAAGGCCGGCTTGTGGGGGGGTGGGAAATACCAGTACCAGAGGGACACACAGGGTCCTGAACCCAAAATACAAGCTCGAACTGCAGAACCCCAGCCCACCTTAGGTAACAATGAAGGTGGAGAACACAGTGTCTAACGAAGGGCCTCAAACACCACGCTTTACCCTCAGTGGGAACACCACCACTTCACAAAATAACCCAGTAACTCGCTGACGGTCATTTAGTCTTTGATCAACAATGAGGGAATTACTATTTAACAAACACGACGTTGGCTTAGATGAAATCTTTTAAAGCAAGGGACCTTTAGAAGAAAACTAAATACATGTAAAAATAAAAGTCTTATCAGTTCCCAGGGCAGGCAACCCCGGCTCCCACCATCTCCGTGTTCCAATCTGTCATCCTTCCTGAGTCCTCTAACTTGTTACCTTGCTGGCAGACAAGGAGTAAGTTTGGAAGCAACCATGTCTTCCCAAATAATTTCCTCCAGTATAAAAGCAATACATGTTCATCCTATAAAGCTGGGAAAACAAAGGAAATCTCAAAGGAAATGATAATCCAACCCCCAGCATTACCATGTGGATCTATCGCCGCCTGTTTCTCAAAGTCAAATCATTTTTAAAGAATGATATTCTATGGCTTTCCTAAGATAGCCAGGATGTCTGAAGATCAGTAAAAGCTGTAAGAATCAAGAAAAGTTTAGAACTGGGTGACAAAAGGGACACAAGGCGCGTGCACAAAGGCACACACACACGTGTAAGACCTGCCTCTCAGAGATCTCTCGAGCTTACAACACAGGATGGTCGCTGTGGCCACCCCTGAGCTAAGAAGTTTAAACTCAGAGGATCAAACAAGAACTCCACCCACTAAAACAATGCTCTTTAAGTATCAAAAAGTCTAGCATTTCAAACAAGTGTTTTTTAAATACACATTGGGGGGAAAAAAAAAAAAAACCCTAGGATGTGTTCCTTGGCACAAATCTGGGTCAGTTCCTGGTGGGGTTCCAGGCTAGAATTTCAAAAGATATGTAATTATTCCTCATGACATTGATACCATTCTACCAGACCCAAACAAATCAAAATCATAACAATAAAGAAAAACAAAACTGAACCTCTCTGGCAAACACACTCAGTGCTTAGAAAACATGTTTTTACCAGCATCTTTCATGGCTGCCTCTTAAAACCACTTTCAATATCACTTATGCCAAAAAAATAGGAAGAATAATTTGTTGACAAGTTTCAAGGTTGCCCTCATCTGTTTATTGGAGGGGCATCTCAGACAAGGTTGTTAGTTCAGCAGGAAAGGACTTAGCAATGGATAAGCACCCAGTTTTGGAACAGGGCAGCTCCTTGAGGGAGCAAGCTTCTCACTGCTGCAGGCATGTGAGCAGAGTTGTACAAACCATGTGGCTTCCAAGGTCCCTCGCAACTTTAAGATTCAGTCTTCATTTCAGAGGGCACTGCCCTGTGGCCTTCCCTCTTTCCCCATTAAGGAGAAAGATGGCAAGATCACTAGCATGGATTCCAGTAGTCTTTTCCAGAACTCAGAAGGGCCTCAGAGACAGGCAAGGACAAGAGGCGGGGGTCACTTCCCAGCCTGGAGGAGACAGGCTGGCCCAGAAGAATGGTCTCTAAGACTTAACAAAGAATTCAGAGGTGTCTGTGGGTGGCTCTGGAAACAGAGTGGAATGCCAAGACTTGGGAGTCCACAAGCAATATGCAACAGCTTTTCCGGAAAAGGCAGCATTTTTAGCACTTAAAACAGATCCCTCTGGTCCCCAGGACACAGGCAGCTCTGCCATTGCCCCACAAACCCCAGACATCACCAAATACAGGCAGAAGTCACTTCCTTGAGAATGTCCTGAAGTTCAGAGCTCAAGAAAGTTGCCTCCTAAGACCCCCAGAATAACCAAGTCCAGCAAACAATGACCTGCAATTAACTAGGATGGTGTGTTTTCTCTATAATCTACAGTAAAAACAAAGAGTAACAAACTAGCTATTGGTCCAAAAAAACCACATCCAGAAGACGGCCTAATTCAACCCAGCTTCTTGGCCCTTGGTTAGGGTTGGTCCACGGAGCTAGTAACAACACATGGCCCAATTAAAACCTAAAACTTAGAATTTTGGACAAACTTTAAAGTTTCATTGGCAAAATCATATAAGACCAAAAGGTTTGCATGTTATTCCACATAGGGACCCTCCATGTCCCTTAGAATAAGGCATGACACTTGTGACTTTTGGAGAAGACAGGAACTTTTCCTCCGAAAATAAAGTGCGTGGGGCAAAGCACACAGGGTGGGGAAGAGCAAAATCCTCAGGAGGAGTCAACAGATAATACCTCGAAGTAGCAAAACATGCAAGCTATTAAAAAACGTGGAATACCAAAAGACAGTGGCTACGACTTTTAAGTGATGCCACTGGGCCGTGGCAGGTGAAAGTGAGGCAGTAAATAGTCCTGTAAGACCCATCTGGTTCCTGAAACCATGCATGAACACACGTGTGTTTAGTCGCTCCAGTTGTGTCCAACTCTTTGCAACCCCCTGGACTGTAGCCCATCTGGTTCCTGTGTCCATGGGATTCCCCAGGCAAGAATACTGGAGTGGGTTGCCATGCCCGTCTCCAGGGGATCTTCTAGACCCAGGGATCAAACCCAGGTCTCTTACATCTCCTGCACTGACAGGTGGGTTCTTCACCACTGCGCCACCTGGGAAGCACATATGAAACCACATGCATGTGTAAATTTGACAAAACTACAAGTTATAAAAAGAAGAAAACAGGGGTGGAACTAGGGTACCTTGGATGCATGTATTTCCCAACTTAAATACTTTAGGGAAACGATAACGCTTAACTGTTGTTTCTCCATATTTACTAGCCGGAGTATTATATTCTAGTAACTTTTTCTTGATTAAAGAAATATTGTTCATTGTAAGAAAAACTTGGAAAGTAACACCCTCTCCCAAAAGTGGGGAAGGAGGAAAAATAATTATACAATCACTCTCCAGAGAGAATCATTGGATGATTTGGAGGTAGTTTCTTTTTATACATGTGTATAGGTACATATCGGAGAAGGCAATGGCAGTCCACTCCAGTACTCTTGCCTGGAAACTCCCATGGATGGAGGAGCCTGGTAGGCTGCAGTCCATGGGGTCGCTGAGTCAGATATGACTGAGCGATTTCACTTTCACTTTTCACTTTCACACAATGGAGAAGGAAATGGCAACCCACTCCAGTGTTCTTGCCTGGAGAATCCCAGGGATGGTGGAGCCCAATGGGCTGCCATCTGTGGGGTCGCACAGAGTCGGACACAACTGAAGCGACAGCAGCAGCAGCAGCATAGGTACATATATCAATAAAAAAGACAATTTGCTTTAACTCTCTGGAGTTATCCAATGACCATAAGGTTTCTGTTTTATTTTGGAGAAAGCACATTTTTTAAAGCATTAAGTAACTTAGGCCTTTGCTTCTTTTACTAGTCAAAATTAAGATTTTAAGGACAGGCATGCCAGGTTGTCATATTTTGACTATGGGGTGCATTTACAAAGAAAAAAAAGTACTTTTTGTATAGCGGTGTGGCAATTTTCAGAATTCTTAGACATCAAATTGCAGCAGCGGGGTGAAAGCCTTACTGAAAATTGGTTTCACCTTAAAGGGTTTTCCAGCTCTCTGCCTGTGTGCCTGGTTTCTCCCCGTGCATGTCTTGCTTCTCTCTCCCTGCCCACTGTCACTAGCTCTCCTCCCCACTCCACACCACTTTCCTGTTTCATTCGTCTCACACCTATACCATTCTCCCTGACACCCTACACCTGACGGAATATGGAACTGAAGTCACATTCTTACTTTTTGCATTTGCAGAATTGTCTTTAAGTTTAAAACAGGAACATAAAACATTCCATTCATCCATTTTCTAAGGTCCCTGCTGCCTTTTTTTTTTCCTTTATGTTGAACAAAAGCAGCTATAAGTCTGACTAGAAAACCCTCAGAAATAAGAGCTTTGACCCTTGTCTGGAAAAGCCAGTGTAGGCACAGAACGGGCCTTGTGTGGGCAAGGGATGGTTTCCCAGAGAAGCCAGGGAGGAGGACTAAAGTCAAAGTCAACTCACACTTCCCCTGGGGACCTGCAGGAGGAAGGGCCAGGCTCCCCCACCCAGCACCACCCTCTGTGAGGACATCAATAGATCCAGAAGGCAAACCTGGGCTTCCCCGGTGGCTCAGTGCGAAAGAATCTGCCTGCAACGCAGGAGACTTGGGTTCAGTCCCTGGGTGGGGAAGATCCCCTGGAGAAGGAAATGGCAACCCATTCCAGCGTTCTTGCCTGGAGAAACCCACTGACAGAGAAGCCTGGCAGGCTATGGCCCATACGGTTGCCAGAGTCTCTTAGCAACCAAACTACCACCAAAAGGAAACCTAAAACCATCAGGGTATCGAGCTAAAGAACCACTTACTCCTCCATCCCTCTGAGAAGGACGTGCATGTTTCTCTGATCATCCAAAACGTTTTGAGTCTTTTCTCCCCACAAGAGCTTCTTCTAAAATCAGGTTACCCCCATCCTATATATATAGGGCTTTTGTAACTCAGATGTTAGATACATCTTAAAAGAACTTTCTAGTTCAGATTAATCTAAAAAACTGCAGGTTCTTTCTTCCAGCCCTAAGAGAACTGCATACGTCACACAGCTGACTTCAACAGCTGCAAGGGTCTGATGGAAAAAAAATATTGACCAGGCACAATCCTAGGACCGCCTCCCATAGAAAATACAAATATGATCTGATAATCCTGCCAACAGTGAATTCACCTGCAGCTTTATCATCCGGCGCGCACTTTCGTTTTAGCTTTAGGCTCCTAATGGGATCCTTCCCCTTAGATGCTTCACTGAGCTCAGGCACGGGTCACATACACAGTAGTTACAGCCATCTACTGCAGGTCCCTGAGTCCACGTCAAGAAAGGAATAGATTCCATCTGACAGGCTTGCACTCTAGTAACAGAATGGTTCTTAGTCACTGCTGCATTCTTCCTGGTAATGGTTCCAAGCCATTTCCTTGTGAAGATATATGAACATATTTTAAAGAAAGAAAGGAGCATAAATGAGGCAGTTCTGCTTTCTCCCAAGTATTTCCTGAAAAAGGGCCATTGCCCCTGTTCTGAGAGGTATACCAGTAATTCCCATACCGTGAGTCTTTGGCAAATGAAGCTGGAAACTGGGGGACGGGCGCAGAGGGGCAACCAGACGAGGTAGTTCGGTTCTCAAAGAGCAGCGAACGAGACAAGTTTTTATACAGTAGCAAATGTTCCTTTTGGACTTGCTTCAAACCTGTGTGTGGGCCGATTCTCTGAAATAAACAAAATCCTCTTGTATAACAGAGGTTATGGGGTGACTAAAAGGGTGAAGATCCTGATGGAAAAGAAGTCACCCATGAATCACCTTTGACTTTAAATAAGATCATCTTATGCCTGCATTGCGTCTCAACTCGAAAAACCTGGTTAGCAATGTGGAGGGATATCAAAGGGTCTATGTAGCCCTGGATGGATGGATGGATATTGTCCCCCACCGCCTAGCCCCCACTTAAGTCCTGTGACAACCTGAGCTTGTCTAGCTTTTGAGAGCACTGAAACACCCTGATCCATCCAGCAAAGAGCTGGGATGCCAACCCTGGCTCCAATCAGCCCCCATACGCCGCCAAGGGAGGCACAATGTCCCGAACAGCAGTTGGCCAAACACGTGAGAGGGAGGTGCAGCTGCCGAGCTTTCATATTTATCAGGAAGAAAGAATGTTGATTTTGCAGATTTTGGATAATGTTTTCCCAGCCAGTGTTATTCCCAACCCAGTTAAAAAGGCAATCAGAACACCACTCCTTTCCTCATCAGTCTCCTTGAACTTAAATGGTTCCATCCACCTCGGCCCTGGAAACCCTTCTTTCTCTACTGGCCACACCTCAGTTTGGCCGTGTGGAGTAGCAGAGGAACACCAGGAGCTTTGCAATGGCAGTTTCAGGGCAGGAGGAAGAATATTAAATTCAGACTTGGGCTTAAGACCCTGGCAGCACGTGGTTGCAAGATCTCTGTGGGCTAGCCAGGTTTATCCACAAGGGACTCTCGCAGCTCTGTCGTTGGGTCTGTGGTTGTACTGAACCGCTGCCATGATCTCACTATAAATTTAGTAACCCAGATGCAATAAGCTACAAATTAAAAAAGACTAGAGTGAACCAAAAAGTTACTTTAGACTGAGAGCAAATAATGGGCCAAGTACCGGCCATCTTGCCGGAGGGAGCTGGCATGCCACCGCAGAAGGGATCCGGAGGAGAAAGAGCCCTTTAGAAAATGCTGAGACTTTGCCCAGGCCCTTTTGAAAACTGGGTTCTTGGGCCGTTTCCTGAATTTCCTCTCCACAATCTTGAACACTGACTATTATGTGGAAAAAAGAAACAAACATTTAAGAGGACAAAAATATATCCTTGGGAGGCACAGGAAGAATGCTGTTTGAAGTAAGGACTTTTTCTCTTTCTCCCTCATACACAAAAACTCATACTCAACCAGCCTTATGAGTAATCTACTGCCATGGTGGATGCCCGGTGAGCTCTGTCATAGCCAGCAGCCTCTGCCAACAAGTGGTGCAGTGGAAGAGTTGTCTGTCCAGCTCCCTTTCTGATGCTGGTCTATTTTTGGTTAAAAACTCCGTCTTCAGTTAGGGACCAGACTTGCCTGAGGCTCCCTCCTTGGAAATACTGTTTGATGACAGCAATCCTCAAGAGCCTGTACTAAAAATGGCTTTCCAGCTAAGAGGCACTGTGGAGATCAAGGCAATTCTAGACCCTTATTGCCATGGTTCTGAGCTGAACGTAAGGATCAAGGGGTGACCAGCCCAAAAACATCATGGAAAAGCTACCTATCCCACCATTGATTAAATGTCTGTATGCCCATCACTATACACACATCATAGCTTCTAAGATGCTTATAGTTTGAGATAAAAATCAGTCCAGTGACAGCTCATCAGACAGTCATATAAAGAAAAACTTAAAAACCCATTATGAGTCACAAAAAGTTGTGAGAATGGAGCAAATGTGGGCTACAAAGGTCACCTAGACTTTGCACTCGGAGAAGGCAATGGCACCCCACTCCAGTACTCCTGCCTGGAAAATCCCATGGACGGAGGAGCCTGGTGGTCTGCAGTCCATGGGGTCACGAAGACTCGGACATGACTGAGTGACTTCACTTTTACTTTTCACTTTCATGCACTGGAGAAGGAAATGGCAACCCACTCCAGTGTTCTTGCCTGGAGAATCCCAGGGACAGTGGAGCCTGGTGGGCTGCCACCTCTGGGGTCGCACAGAGTCGGACATGACGGAAGCGACTTAGCAGCAGCAGCAGACTTTGCACTAAGAAATACACTCCAAATAAGCCCTGAATATTCACCAGAAAGACTGATGTTGAAGCTGAAGCTTCAATACTTTGGCTACCTGATTTGAAGAACTGACTCATTAGAAAAGACCCTGATGCTGGGAAAGACTGAAGGCAGAAGGGATGGGGACAACAGAGGATGAGATAGTTGGATGGCATCCCTGACTCAATGGACATGAGTTTGAGCAAGGTCTGGGAGTCAGTGATGGACAGGGAAGCCTGGCATGCTGCAGTCCATGAGGCCACAAAGGGTTGGACATGACTGAGCAACTGAACTAAACAGACCTCTCTTAGAGGACAAAACCAATATTCTGAGGTTTTCTTCTACTCCAAGAGACTACAGCCCAGGTCATCTCTTGGTCGACCGAGAAAGTAACCATTAAGCAAACCACCTCCTCTTCCAGCTGCAAGTGTCTCCCGGGGCTAGAATACAGATTCAAAAGGGGGAAACTCTAAGGAGGACAGATGGCCAAGCAGCACTCTGGGGTGATTAGGATGAAAATGGTGCCCACCACACGACAGCAGACTAAAAAGCAGGTTAAAATCTCTTTAGTTATTTCCTTAAGTATCATTCTTCGATGCAAGCATCAGAATCCCTGAAATCTCTCTAGACCTGAGAAATCAAAGTCTTTGAGGGCGTGGCCAGGGAATCATTTTTAACCAGACACTCAACATGGCCCACAAAGTGTGAGAATTGCTGCTAGCCTGTTCCAGCCTGTCCTCTTCTGACATGGGAGTAATTTAGGAAAAGGCTGGGTGCTTCAGTTAGGAAAGAGGTTTTAACAGAAAGCATACATGTGAAGAGAGGGAAGAGGCTGGAACAGTCAGAATCTCTTAGAGGGACAGAGAGAGAATGTGCTGATGAGCTATAAAGCCCAGCAGGGAGACTCTCCCTCCCCTGCAACCTTGGAAGATCATAAGAAAGAAGGTGATTTCTTTGCAGGCACCAAAAAGGGCTGGAGTGTGGGTGGGTCTGGGCCAGCCTCAAGAATGGAGGAGCTCACCAGTGTGGATGGGACTGTCCAAGTTAGGCCCAAAGCACGCTGCAATAAGTACCTTTTGCCCCACACACTGCAGTCCTGAGAAGCACAACTACCAAGTCCAAAGGGATCCAAGGGAACAGTGAAGTTGCTTCCACCCAACTCCACACATCACAGCCACCTGGCCAATGCCCACTTAGCTCTGGCTACCACATGGCCTGGACCTGGCAGCTACATTCACCATTTCCCATATCTCTCTCTGTTCAGTTCAGTCACTCAGTCGTGTCCGACTCTTTGCGACCCCATGGACTGCAGCACATCAGGCCTCCCTGTCCATCACCAACTCCCGGAGTTTGCCCAAACTCATTTCTATTGAGTCGATGATGACATCCAACCATTTCATCCTCTGTCGTCCCCTTCCCTTCTGCCTTCAATCTTTCCCAGCATCAGGGTCTTTTCAAATGAGTCAGCTCTTCGCATCAAGTGGCCAAAGTATTGGAGTTTCAGCTTCAACATCAGTCCTTCCAATGAATATTCAGGACTGATTTCATTTAGGATGGACTGGTTGGATCTCCTTGTAGTCCAAGGGACTCTCAAGAGTCTTCTCCAACACCACAGTTCAAAAGCATCAATTCTTCAGCACTCAGCTTTCTTTATAGTTCAACTCTCACATCCACACACGACTACTGGAAAAACCATAGCCTTGACTAGACTGACACGACTGAGCGACTGAACTGAACTGAACTGAACTGACTAGACGGACTTTTGTGGGCAAAGTAATGTCTCTGCTTTTGAATATGCTATCTAGATTGGTCATAACTTTCCTTCCAAAGAGTAAGCGTCTTTTAATTTCATGGCTGCAGTCACCACCTGCAGTGATTTTGGAGCCCCCAAAAATAAAGTCAGCCACTGTTTCCCCATCTATTTGCCATGAAGGCAGCCCTGAGGCAGTGGCAAAGCCAAGCAGCTCCGGATCTGGGCGGTACGTGCCAACGGATCTCAAAGTGTGGTCACCAGTATGGCAACATCAGCATCGTGTGAGGACGTATTAGATATACAAATCCTCTAGCTCCACCTGAGAGAGAGCTAGTAAATCAGAAATTCTGGAGAAGGAGCCTAGCAATCTGTAGCTTAATGAGCCCTGAAGGTGATTCTAATAAAGCCAAAGTTTGAGAACAAGTATGGTATGCTATTAACATGAAGCATAATGGTGAGTCAACAAAAGTGATATTCATTTACCTAAGCCTGCAGAACACTTTCAAATTTGGTATCTGAGGGATGCTCTCCTCTAATCCTAAGATCCTATAATTCATTTGGATCTCATAGCAATGCTGAGGTAGATAAAGCAGAATTAGTATTTCATTTTACAGGCAAAAGGATTGAGGTTCAGAGAGATGGGGTGACTGACAGAGATTACCTTACCCAGAGCCCTCACTGACGTGTCACTGGAAAGTCACCAAGATTCACCTCTAAGTAATTAAGAGTCACCAGCCCACACCAATTTTTCTTCCCATGGCCCACAGGGACACTGCTGGCAGCAGGAGTGACATTGACATTACTTTTTATCCAGCCCACTGTTACTTACTGCAAGTGACTATTTCTATGACCTCCCTCCATTAATTCTGGATTTGAACTCAAAAAGCAATTTTAAAAACACCGCAAGCCAGATTCACTTAGTCTCAGTGCTGACCTGACACAGACAACAATCCTCGACTGATAAGTGGACCATGCACCAAAAGTTCCTGTACGGACTGGAAGGCTGGAATCCAGATTGCAGAGACGGAGTTGGATCCCAAGATGGAACCACAAAAGTCCATCCGCAGAGGGAGAGCAGAAGAGCACACAAGCAGATCTGGCAGGAGGCCAGAAGGTTTAAACCCCAGTTTTCCCATCACTGACCAAAAGGAGACAAACCCCAAGTCACTGAGCCTTTCTGGGCCTCCATTTCTTCACCCATAAGTCATAAGACTCTCCTGCAGGGCTGCTCAGAGGATTAGATGACAATGTATGTAAACCACCCAGTAGATCATATGTATGCCACATAGTAGACATGTAACAAATGCTTGAAGATTATATTAACTCCTCAACTAGTAGCCACACTATATCATTGTCCTGAAAACTATGCAATTTTTAAAAATATGCATACATTTGGGATTTCCCTAGCAATATACTGGTTAAGACTTCATGCTTTCACTGCCAGGACCCTGGGTTCAATCCCTGGTCAGGAAACTAAGATCCTGCAAGCTAAGAGATGTGGCCAAAAATACAAATAAATATAGCATACATTTGAAATTACAGTAGGATTGACTGCAGTAGGATTAACTGCCTCCTAAAAGACCAACGGAAAAAGGGAGGGTGACAGGCTCAGAGGGTGTCACAGAAGGCCTGCTCACCCATCCTATCCACTCCCCTAGTCTTTTTTCAGCTCAGTTCAATTGTCACTTCTTTGTGAACCTTTACTGGCCTCCCAGTCTGAGTTAACTCTCTCTAGTGTATCCCAAGTACTTCTTCATTGCCTTACAATGATTAGAACTTTACCCTACAGTCTGTCTTCCCCATAACCACATAAAGCCCATGGAGTCAAGGCCCAGGTCTGTTTCTGCTCCCCAGTGTCTTTCCCTGATACTCTGTCCTGTGTCTGGAACACACTGGGCACTCAAATATTTGAGAAATGAATCATATCAGTCTATGTTCAGCTGGCTGTGCATATGAACAGATAAATCACAAGGTCTTTTCTCATGGTTACCTGGAAAAGCATACAACTCTTTCGACCCCAGTTGAAAAAAAAAAAAAAAAATCAATCTGCCTCTGCCAAATCAATTGGCTAATAAAGGCTGATTATAAAACCTACAAGCTATTAAACCCACAGGCACCCTCTTCCAATGGGCACAGATCCCCCAGGGTCTTGGTTTGTTCACAGGGCAAGTGCTAAATGAAGTCAAGATCCAACCAGTCCATTCTGAAGGAGGTCAACCCTGGGATTTCTTTGGAAGGAATGATGCTGAGGCCGAAACTCCAGTACTTTGGCCACCTCATGCGAAGAGTTGACTCATTGGAAAAGACTCTGATGCTGGGAGGGATTGGGGGCAGGAGGAGAAGGGGACGACCAAGGATGAGATGGCTGGATGGCATCACGGACTCGATGGACGTGAGTCTGAGTGAACTCCGAGAGATGGTGATGGACAGGGAGGCCTGGCGTGCTGCGATTCATGGGGTCGCAAAGAGTCGGATACGACTGAACGACTGAACTGGACTGAACTGACTGGGGCTCTTCCTTCCTCAGTATCAGTTAAAGAAGGACCGATGATTCCAACGTCATCCTGGCTCGACCTCTGAAGGCATGGAAAATGCTGCTGTGAGCTGCAGTGTACTGAGTGGCTACATCCAGGAACAGTCCAGGGTGACCCTCAAAACCTAACGAAGCAGGTATGGGTCCCACGCTGCAGGTGAGGAAACAGACCCTTGTCGGTCAGGCACACACCATGATCACACAGTTAATAAGTAGCAGAGCTAGCATCAGAACCCAAATTAGATCGCAAAGGGTCTGCTATTAGCCATGTTCAGGTTCCTCTCCCCACACTGAGTGTAAGTTTCTCCAGACTGAAGCGTATACAGGCTTCAGTGAGTCAATGCAACATGGTTAAAATACACTTGCAGAAGGACAACTGTTCTGGGTTCTTCCATGACTATACAACCCAGGATAAGTCCTTCACCTCCCTGGGTCCCAGGGAAGCTGCTTCCCCAGTAAAAGTGGGCTGGATGGTCATTACAAGAGGAGACCCACTGAGCACATAACCATGCCTATCAGTCAAAACCTATCACAAAATCACATCTGCCTGACCCCTGCCACGAGCCCACCATGCTGTGGCTCAGCCCTCCATCACCCAAAGTGAAGGTTAACTAGAGACTTTGAGGTTTCAGGGGGGGATGGAAAGAATGACAGGCCACAGACTTTCCTACTAGGTCCCCTGAAACTGACTTGGAATAAAGCAAGGATAAGCAACAAGCTGGGACTCTGGGGCTTCCCTGGTAGCTCAGATAGTAAAGAACCCGCCTGTAATGCAGGAAAGCCAGGTTCGATCCCTGGGTCGGGAAGATCCCCTAGAGAAGGGAACGGCTACCCACTCTAGTATGCTTGCCTGGAGAATTCCACGGACAGAGGAGCCTGGCAGGTACAGTCCATGGGGCAGCAGAGTTGGACACAAACTGAAGCCACAAACATTTTCTTTTCATTTTCAAGCAACAAGATAAAGGAGGCTGTTTACCATACACTTAATTAAGCCAGAATCACTGGAATCAGCAGGAAATTGAGAAGAAAAAAAAAAAAAATCATATGCTGTGAAAGAAGCAGGTATATATCCCCAAGCTTCCCTTGGGCTCAAGCCCACCACCGTTTTCCATGCAGCATCAGCTCCCTCTGAGATGTGTTCAACATACACTCAAGACCCACTGCAGAACAGCCTTCAGAGACCAAGGCCATCCACCCACGCCACTGTCACTCCCTAGCATCGGCCCCAGCTGTAGAGAGTGATCTGGAATTTACAGTCTCTTCTACAGAGCCTTACAAGGTCAAAAATGTTCAAGCTGTATAATTCCAATGATGAAAAGGCTGTGGAACAGCACAGACTAAATGGCCAGTACGAATGACACTCCAGAAGCCAAAATACAAGAGCTGAAGGTGAAGTCAGCGGTGGGCACAGTGGGAGCCAAGGAGCCCAGCTGGCCAGGCTTCAGAGGCACTTGAGCCTGTGCTGCTGCCGGCCCTGGTCAAAGTCACCACCCCCGGCCGGTTCCCGCCAAGGGTGAGCACAGTCACCTCCCAGCACCAAAATAGGAGTCACAAGCAGCTGACATCCATCCTGGGGAAGGCTGCTGACCCCTGAGCCATCACCCTCTTTGCAAAACCCATACTGACTTCTACATGTATGGCAAGACATGGGGAAACGGCCAAGGACATTATCTAAAATGTTCATCAAAATAAAGTCTGAACTATGAGGAGGAGCAGAAGGCGGAGTGAAGGCAGGCACAGCCCCCTTCTTTACTACAAGCCTAGGTGCACAAAGCCCAATAATGTACACAAAGTATTTCAGCGGCTGGAAAAGGAGGAGAAACAAGGGACACACAGCAAGAACAAAAGAGAAGGGCGTGTTCCCTGGAGAGTCCATGGTTAGGACTCTGCGCTTTTGCTGCCAAGGGCCTGAGTTCAATCCCTGGTTGGGGAATTAAGATCCTGAAAACCATGCAACCAAAAAAAAAAAAAAGAGAGAGAGAGAATAAAAAATAAAGAGGAGAATGATGGTAACAGGAAGCCTAGTGTCAAGTTGCCCCCACCTGACGCAGCCTTGGTCTTGCTCTCCTAGCCCTAATTACCAAGGCTGTTCAAGAGGGCAGTGTGTGATTCCCCTCAGCCTTGCTGCCAAACAGCAGACATCAAAGACACAACAAACCTAACCAACCAACTCCATGACGTCAGCACCCAATCTCCCGCAAAATAAGAAAAGCAAACTGACAAATGTTGAGCAGACCCACCACCCAGGAAGATACCAGACACAGAGTTCGAAGACATTTTGAGCATCTAAAACAAGCTTTTAAATGTACTTAGGCAAGGGCTTCCCTGATAGCTCAGTTAGTGAAGAATCTGCCTGCAATGCAAGAGACCCCGGTTCAATTCCTGGGTCAGTAAGATCCCCTGGAGAAGGGAAAGGCTACCCACTCCAGTATTCTGGCCTAGAGAATTCCATGGACTGTACAGTCCATGGGGTCACAAAGACTTAGGCAAAACCTTTCAAATGGAATGATAAAATACACCTTGATTTATAAAACAAACACTTTAAATTATTTAAAAACAAATGAAGCATTATGTTTGCACAGTGAAGAGTATGAAAAAGCGAAAAGCATTTTTCAATAAATGCTGGAAGGTTTAAGAGACTGCAGTAAGACTGAGGATAGGTCTAATCTATGAGATCTAAAGGTATGATTCTGCAAATTAAGAGAAAGGGTAGTAGGCAGCTAAACTGAGACCAGATATTTCATTCTTTGTAAAATGTGTTAAAATTGACATTTCTACAAAAAGATCATGTTTGTTTATATGTATATATACGTGTTTGTGTGTGTGTGTATATATATATATACACTAACCTTAATACTCCAAATACCACCTACTTTGTTAAAAAAGACACAAACAAAAAGGATGGTTCCAGTTCTATCCACACCCTGAAGTTGATGTACTCACCACAGATGGGTCCTGCACCGGATGAGACAGAAGAATGTTTATTAAACAGCTACTGTGTGCCAGACCTCAGAGCTAAAATTCCCCCTTTTGCTTGACCCCTTATTTTCCCAGTCTCCAAGGAGTAAGAATGGAGGGAAAGGGCTGAAGGTCACACCACGCCTTCAGATACAGCCGATATTTAACAGCAGGCAGAGGTAGAAAGCAAACACAGAGCTCCAGCAACTGAATAGGTCAGCCCTAATTTAGAGATGACTTTTTCATCTTAAGAGGAAGACAAACAGAGATGAGTTAACTCTTCCATCATCCTTTCTCTGGCAGCTTCTGAGCCAATCTTACTCTTCAGGTTCTCCTGATAAAGGGCCCACCTTCCTTCCCTAGTTTTCTCTTCTTTCTGGTCACCAGAAACACTGATTCTGGAATTCAGCAGGACCTCAGGGTCAGAAAAGTGAAAACTGGGGCTGACCCAGCAAAGAGTGTGAAGTCATATCACTAACTTCAAGACAAGCTTCTGGTCCTCAAAGCTCAGAGCCAGGTCCCAATGCGGTGGCAGGTCAGAGAGACAGAAAGGAAGGAGGACTCTTTTCCATGTCCCAAGATCCAACCCACGGGGGCCTCCTTTTCTCCCTTTTCTATGGCTAATTATTCCCCTTTTTGTTTTTCTAGTCAAGCGACACATACTTCTTGAGGCTTTACTTAAACATGCACATTTCCTATTTTAACACAGCTTTTATCGAGGTAAAGGGAACACCCGACACACTGTGAAGTCACCCCTGGGGGATCTTGTAGAAAATCTTTTGTTTAAAAAAAATTGACCTCTGAAGTGAAATTGTGCCAAACACTATTTTATGTTGGACCACAACTACTAGCACCCCACCCCCTGCCAACTTTATGTCAATATTCAGAATCGTGGGTGCAAAGTGCTGATAATGAGCGTAGGCCCAGGGTTTTTTCTGCACGACCACATACAGGACACACCTGAGTGAGTGGCAATCAAATAATAATAATGAATAAGAACAGCCACCATGTATCAACACCTGTTCGTAGGTCAAGCATTAGACCAGTGTTTAAGTACCTGGTTCAGTCTTTATAACTGTGAGGTCAACTTTATCATCCCAATTTAATGATGAAAAGCTGGGCTCAAAGACCTTGCTTACAGTTTCACAGAAAGAAGAGAAGCCAAAATGTGAATGCAGGCCAGTCCAACAATTCTTCTCTTCCTGGTGACGGAGAAAAACCAGACAGGACTCAATGTCTGGAGGACGTGTGGCAAGACCCTTCCCAGTTCTGGGGGCCCCTCCCTCCTGTGTGTGGGTCTCGTCAGTGGAAATCAATGCTGGGGGTGGGAAATCTGCATGCTAGAAATATCAAGGGAAATGACAGCAGTAAATACCTGTTCGATTTTCATGATTTTTGAGTGAGGGAAGGAGAAAAGGAGAAATCTGCATGGAAACATTCTCTGTGCCCCCAGTGACGTCACTTACTTCCCCACTTATCTCAAGCTTTAACACTAGAACATCCTGAAAGTAACTTGCTTTGTAAAACTTCGGCACAGAGAAGCAAGGGCTGACCTTGCATTATGAGCTTCTCTACTTCAACCTCAGGTACCCCTGATGGAAATGACAGGGCTGCAGGAGTGCTGCCAGCCGGGCTCCCAGCTCAGCTCCCAGCTTTTGACTCTGCAGCAGGTCTCTAGCCAAGTTCTGAAGTTGCTGAAGACTGCGCACATGTGCATGGTGTTAAGAAAAATACTAACAAGAGACAATATACTCCCATTTGAGAAACCAGAGAAAATAAAACCAACATTCCTACCATGGTATTATTTGGGGACATTTCCTGGCAGTTTTTTTCATCTACATTTAGCACATGGTTATGACTGTAGCTTACATAAAATTCTGTTGCTTGTTTCTCCACCTACCACCACTTCTGTTTAACTATCAAGGGTCCCCTATTCTGTTTCCTAGCCATCCCCTTGCCCAGGTGAAGCTGATCCCTTTCTTCTCTTTCGATACTTCCACTACCCTCTGAACACACCTGAGTCACATTCCTCTAAAATTTTACTAACGAGCTTACACACATCAGACTCCCCCTATAAACCACATAGTCATTTCAAGCAGTGTGATTGTAAGCTTTGATTATTTTTCACAGAGTTGGAAGAAACAACACCAAAATGTTAACAGGGACTGAGCTGCAGGGTCATGCCACGACTGATTTGTTTTAGCATTCTTTCCACTTTTTGCTGTGGTTCCAAATTTCCCTTAGATAACATATAATTTCTTTCACGCATATTTAACTGACTGTAAAACTTTCTTAGAACCACAACTGATAAACTTCAAAATCAGACAAAGGAGAAAGGGGCCAGATGGCATGAGACATGGGCAAATGTCCCAATTTCAAAGCAAGAGGGAAGGCAATGCTGACACCTACAAATAAAAAGCCCTGATAACTACAAACCAAGAATGACTTCTGGCACAACTACAGAACAAATGGTTTGAGGACTTTTAGAAAAGAATGAACGTTGGAAAAAGGTACTATGGGTCTATGGGTCCACAATGGCCAAATGACCAAGCTATATCAAAATGCAACCAGTTGCTTCTTGTGATTACCAAGCTCACAGATCAGGTGAAATGAGATTTTATATATTTTTTTTTTTTTTTATTTCAGCAAAGCATCTTAAAAAACTCCCATGATTCATTTGTGGCTAAGTTAGTGAAATAGTCAAGCATCTTGACCATTCATTCAGCTGAACAACTACCCCAACAGAATGTTCATCACTCTCTCTTTGGGCTGTCACTGTACTTTGTGTATGTCTCACAGCACTTACTACACCTGGGTGAGCTCCTGGTCTCTCTTCCTATTAGCCCTGGGGTCAGCACTCTATCGGAGAAGGCAATGGCACCCCATTCCAGTACTCTTGCCTGGAAAATCCTGGAGGAGCCTGGTGGGCTGCCGTCTATGGGGTCGCTA
Organism: Cephalophus harveyi; assembly: GCA_006410635.1. Taxonomy (NCBI): domain Eukaryota; kingdom Metazoa; phylum Chordata; class Mammalia; order Artiodactyla; family Bovidae; genus Cephalophus; species Cephalophus harveyi. The sequence continues at coordinate 219,551 of SJYT01061858.1, forward strand.
AGAGTCGGACACGACTGAGCAACTTCACTTTCACTTTTCCTTTTCATGCATTGGAGAAGGAAATGGCAACCCACTCCAGTGTTCTTGCCTGGAGAATCCCAGGGACAGCGGCGCCTGGTGGGCTGCCGTCTATGGGGTCGCACAGAGTCAGACACGACTGAAGCGACTTAGCAGCAGCAGCACTCTGTAGATGTGTACCTTGGTGTCTCCAAGGGCTTGATGATAAGCTGGAGAAACAAGCCGTCAGCACAACACAGTGTTTTATTCTTATCCACACCTTGTCCAATGTCTTCTCAGCAATGACTTGTCTAAAGATAGACCCAAGAGGCAGGTTCATCAATGCCCCAGATGGCCCAGGACAGGAAAAAAGAGTTAATGCTATATAGATGGCAGAATCAAGATTCAAACGATCCTGACAGCCCTGTATTCTGGGCCAAAAACAAAGCCGGTTGTGCCAGTCCAGGCTGGGTGGGGGCACTTTGAAACTTCCTCGCGTCCATGAGACCTGCCCTGGCAACCATCCACGTGAAACAGAGCTGGTGCCGTCTCTAACCATAAGGTTCATCGGAGCCCACAGTGCCAAGAGTAATGCAATCTTAAATGGCATCAAAAGTAGGCCAGTGTCCAATTCACGGAAAAATGGTAATACTCCCACTGTACCCCACAGCAGTCAGGCTCAAGTGCAGGATTAAGCTCAAGATGTCACACTTTCAATGATACTCTTTAATGGGTTAAAATCACATAATTTGAAAAGCACCCAATGGTTTATCATGCAAACTCTCTATTCCACCCAGCCCAGCAGTCCCCTAGTGTCCTCCTCAGAGGCAACTAACATTACCCATTTCTTCTGTACTCCAACACACAGCATGCACATATAAGCAAATAAACATACTCTCCTCTTTTTGTACAAATGGCACCACACCATATATGCTGCTCCATACACTGCCTTTTTCACTTAAAAAAACATATTCTAGGGCTTCCCTAGTGGCACAGTGGATAAGAGTCTGCCTGCCAATGCAGGAGATGTGGGTTTGATCCCTGGTTCAGGAAGATCCCACACACCAAGGGGCAACTAAGCCTGTGCACCAGTAACTATTGAGCCCACATGCCTAGAGCCTGTGCTTGCAACGAGAAGCCACCGCAATGAGAAGCCTGCACACCACAATGAAGAGCATCCCCTGCTCACAGCAACTAAAGAAAGCCCACACACAGCAACAGAGACCCAGCACAACCAAAAATAAATAAATGAAGATATTAAAGATACTTAATTATATATATATATATCCTACAGAGTTCTACGCCAGTTACCTGAGAACAGTCTCACTGTCTTCTGTGGCCGCACAGGGTTCACCTGCTTGGAGACCCTAGCCTGATGAGCATTTACATTATCCCAGCCTTGTGCTACTGCAAACCACGTTGTAAGAAACAAACATCATTTCTCACATATGTGGACATAGCCATAGAACAAAGAATTGGAATTACAAGGACAAAAAGTGGATGCATTTGTAATTGTGATGGATATTGTCAAATGGGACATTGCTTCTTTTTATCTTTTTTTAAAATTTATTTTTAATTGGAGGATAATTACTTTACAATATTGTGCGGGTTTCTGTTGTACAACAACGTGAATCAGCTCTAAGTATATTCCCTCCCTCTTAATTTACAAAATCTTTTTGAGTGGGGAGGGAGGTGGGAGGGGGGTTCAGGATGGGGAACACATGTACCCCCATGACTGATTCATGTCAATGTATGGCAAAAACCACTACAATATTGTAAAGTAATTAGCCTCCAATTAAAATAATTAATTAAAAAAATCTTTTTGAGTAGCTGCAAGATTTATTGAGTATGCTGCTACTGCTGCTAAGTCGCTTCAGTCGTGTCCGACTCTGTGCGACCCCAGAGTCGGCAGCCCACCAGGCTTCCCCGTCCCTAGGATTCTCCAGGCAAGAACACTGGAGTGGGTTGCCATTTCCTTCTCCATTATTGAGTATGGTATGGAGAAAATATTGGTTGATGTCAAAGTTGAATCTCAAAAGCTGGAATATGGGACATTGCTTTTTAAAGAGCGTCATGGACAAAATGGGAGTTTTCCAAAAGAGGGGGCTGGAAATTATGAAGGAAGAGGTAAAGAGGCTTAGTGTAGAGAAATGAGCACCATCAGCTTCAAAAACCCAAGGCCACCACCAAGAAATTCCATCCTAGCTCACTTACCACAGCCCGGACAGGTCTTCGGGGACTTAACACACATCATCTTGCTTGACTGTTACAACCCCGAGGGATAAGCATTTCTATCCTTATTATGAAAACGAGGAAACTGAGGCCAGAGCCCTCTTGCCAAAAGCCACAGAGCTGGCAAGGGGCAGATCAGGGACTAGGAGGAGCCTGGTGGGCTGCCGTCTATGGGGTCGCTAAGAGTCGGACACGACTGAGCAACTTCACTTTCACTTTTCCTTTTCATGCATTGGAGAAGGAAATGGCAACCCACTCCAGTGTTCTTGCCTGGAGAATCCCAGGGACAGCGGCGCCTGGTGGGCTGCCGTCTATGGGGTCGCACAGAGTCAGACACGACTGAAGCGACTTAGCAGCAGCAGCACTCTGTAGATGTGTACCTTGGTGTCTCCAAGGGCTTGATGATAAGCTGGAGAAACAAGCCGTCAGCACAACACAGTGTTTTATTCTTATCCACACCTTGTCCAATGTCTTCTCAGCAATGACTTGTCTAAAGATAGACCCAAGAGGCAGGTTCATCAATGCCCCAGATGGCCCAGGACAGGAAAAAAGAGTTAATGCTATATAGATGGCAGAATCAAGATTCAAACGATCCTGACAGCCCTGTATTCTGGGCCAAAAACAAAGCCGGTTGTGCCAGTCCAGGCTGGGTGGGGGCACTTTGAAACTTCCTCGCGTCCATGAGACCTGCCCTGGCAACCATCCACGTGAAACAGAGCTGGTGCCGTCTCTAACCATAAGGTTCATCGGAGCCCACAGTGCCAAGAGTAATGCAATCTTAAATGGCATCAAAAGTAGGCCAGTGTCCAATTCACGGAAAAATGGTAATACTCCCACTGTACCCCACAGCAGTCAGGCTCAAGTGCAGGATTAAGCTCAAGATGTCACACTTTCAATGATACTCTTTAATGGGTTAAAATCACATAATTTGAAAAGCACCCAATGGTTTATCATGCAAACTCTCTATTCCACCCAGCCCAGCAGTCCCCTAGTGTCCTCCTCAGAGGCAACTAACATTACCCATTTCTTCTGTACTCCAACACACAGCATGCACATATAAGCAAATAAACATACTCTCCTCTTTTTGTACAAATGGCACCACACCATATATGCTGCTCCATACACTGCCTTTTTCACTTAAAAAAACATATTCTAGGGCTTCCCTAGTGGCACAGTGGATAAGAGTCTGCCTGCCAATGCAGGAGATGTGGGTTTGATCCCTGGTTCAGGAAGATCCCACACACCAAGGGGCAACTAAGCCTGTGCACCAGTAACTATTGAGCCCACATGCCTAGAGCCTGTGCTTGCAACGAGAAGCCACCGCAATGAGAAGCCTGCACACCACAATGAAGAGCATCCCCTGCTCACAGCAACTAAAGAAAGCCCACACACAGCAACAGAGACCCAGCACAACCAAAAATAAATAAATGAAGATATTAAAGATACTTAATTATATATATATATATCCTACAGAGTTCTACGCCAGTTACCTGAGAACAGTCTCACTGTCTTCTGTGGCCGCACAGGGTTCACCTGCTTGGAGACCCTAGCCTGATGAGCATTTACATTATCCCAGCCTTGTGCTACTGCAAACCACGTTGTAAGAAACAAACATCATTTCTCACATATGTGGACATAGCCATAGAACAAAGAATTGGAATTACAAGGACAAAAAGTGGATGCATTTGTAATTGTGATGGATATTGTCAAATGGGACATTGCTTCTTTTTATCTTTTTTTAAAATTTATTTTTAATTGGAGGATAATTACTTTACAATATTGTGCGGGTTTCTGTTGTACAACAACGTGAATCAGCTCTAAGTATATTCCCTCCCTCTTAATTTACAAAATCTTTTTGAGTGGGGAGGGAGGTGGGAGGGGGGTTCAGGATGGGGAACACATGTACCCCCATGACTGATTCATGTCAATGTATGGCAAAAACCACTACAATATTGTAAAGTAATTAGCCTCCAATTAAAATAATTAATTAAAAAAATCTTTTTGAGTAGCTGCAAGATTTATTGAGTATGCTGCTACTGCTGCTAAGTCGCTTCAGTCGTGTCCGACTCTGTGCGACCCCAGAGTCGGCAGCCCACCAGGCTTCCCCGTCCCTAGGATTCTCCAGGCAAGAACACTGGAGTGGGTTGCCATTTCCTTCTCCATTATTGAGTATGGTATGGAGAAAATATTGGTTGATGTCAAAGTTGAATCTCAAAAGCTGGAATATGGGACATTGCTTTTTAAAGAGCGTCATGGACAAAATGGGAGTTTTCCAAAAGAGGGGGCTGGAAATTATGAAGGAAGAGGTAAAGAGGCTTAGTGTAGAGAAATGAGCACCATCAGCTTCAAAAACCCAAGGCCACCACCAAGAAATTCCATCCTAGCTCACTTACCACAGCCCGGACAGGTCTTCGGGGACTTAACACACATCATCTTGCTTGACTGTTACAACCCCGAGGGATAAGCATTTCTATCCTTATTATGAAAACGAGGAAACTGAGGCCAGAGCCCTCTTGCCAAAAGCCACAGAGCTGGCAAGGGGCAGATCAGGGACTCACACCAAACTGGGCAGCTCCACCATCCATGCTCCTCACCCTCCCAACCTCTGGCCCCTCCAGCTCCGGCTGCAGAAGTGAATCACCCAAGTGGCTTCCACAGGAGCCCTGCCCAGATTCTGACCTGACTTGTCAGGACACAGCACGTACAGGCTTAAATGCCCTCCTCTCAGGTGATTCCACTGCGCAGTCAAGACTAAGGACCACTGCCCTAGTTTACAGTAGCTCTTCAACGAGGGCGGGCATCGGACTCCCCTGCAGCCCTCGTAAAAACTCAGGCCCCACCCGCCCTGAGTTTCAGAATCAGCAGGTCCGGGGCGGTGCTGGGGAGTTTGCATCTCTAGCAAGTTCCCAGTGATGCTGATGCTGCTGGCCGGAGGACCAGTGCTTCGAGAACTGCTGCTCTAGAAGCAAGAGCTACCACTGCTCTTAGTAATAGATAGCAATTAACATTTTACAGGACACCATCACCCCAGTGAACTTCCACTGTTTTGGAAGGTCCAATGGGATAATATTCTCTGCAAGATGAAGTGAGAACAGATGCTCAAGTGTCTTAGCCAATTTCATACAGGTTGCAAATGATACAAAACTTTTGTTCCTTTTTTTTTTCTTTTAGTAAATGTCTTTGCCTTGACTTGCTGACATTTAGTTTAATGATCCTCCTACTACACTAACATCAGACTCCAGGAGGTAAGAACCTTGTCTCTTGTTTACTCTTTTTTTTTTTAAGGCTTTTTAAAATTACTGATTTATTTGGCTACAGTGGATCTTAGTTGCAGCATGCGGGATCTTTAGTTGCCAAACGTGGGATCTAGGTCCCTGACCTGGGATCAAACCCATGCCCCCTGTATTGGAAGCGTGGGGTCTTAAGCCACTGGACCACCAGGTAAGTCCCAACCTCTTGTTTACTCTTATTTCTGAACTTGAAACCATGCTGGTGCTCAACACATATGCCTGAATGAATGAAGAAATTAATCACAGTGTGTAGGTACACTGAGATATGGTGCCCAAAGGAGAAAATTATGAGACAAGTTGATGACAGCTCATATTAAAGAATTCTAATAATTAGAAGTATTCAAAAATTAAATGAACTCCCTCAGTGACCAGTGAACTCCCCATCCTCAGAGAGGCCAGCAAAAACCAAAAAGCCAAGGCACAGAAATGTCACAAAGCGACTCTACATTCCAAGGCGACCTCCTTGATCTCTCACAACTTTTGTAAAGCTAAATTTTGATTCTGGTGCATTCCAGCAGAGAAGAGGTACCCTCTAAATCCTTCTTTTAAAAATTTTTGTTTATTTATTTATTTTTAGCTAGAAATTAAAAGACTCCTTGGAAGAAAAGTTAGGACCAACCTAGACAGAATATTCAAAAGCAGAGACATTACTTTGCCTACTAAGGTCCGTCTAGTCAAGGCTATGGTTTTTCCTGTGGTCATGTATGGATGTGAGAGTTGGACTGTGAAGAAAGCTGAGTGCCGTAGAATTGATGCTTTTGAACTGTGGTGTTGGAGAAGACTCTTGAGAGTCCCTTGGACTGCAAGGAGATCCAACCATCCATTCTGAAGGAGATCAACCCTGGGATTTCTTTGGAAGGAATGATGCTAAAGCTGAAACTCCAGTACTTTGGCCACCTCATGTGAAGAGTTGACTCACTGGAAAGGACTCTGATGCTGGGAGGGACTGGGGACAGGAGGAGAAAGGGACGACAGAGGATGAGATGGCTGGATGGCATCACTGACTTGATGGACGTGAATCTGAGTGAACTCCGAGAGTTGGTGATGGACACGGAGGCCTGGCGTGCTGCGATTCATGGGGTCGCAAGGAGTCGGACATGACTGAGCGACTGAACTGAACTGAACTACACTGGGTCCTCATTGCTACACTCAAGCTTTTTCTAATCGTGGTGTGAGGGGTCTACTCTTCGTTGCGATGCATGGACTTTTCACTGCAGTGGCTTCTTTTGTTGAGGAGCACGGGCTGTAGAGCCTGAGCTTAGTAACTGTGGCACACGGGCTTAGCTGCTCTGAGGCATGGGGAATCTTCCCAGACCAGGGATCAAACCGGTGTCCCTTGCATTGCGAGGTGAATTCTTAATCACTGGATCACCAGTGAAATCCTTTACCTCTAAATCCTTCTTGATTATGGGTCAACTAGCCTGTCAACCGGAGAAGGCGATGGCACCCCACTCCAGTACTCTTGCCTGGAAAATCCCATGGGTAGAGGAGCCTGGTGGGCTGCAGTCCATGGGGTCGCGAAGAGTCAGACACGACTGAGCGACTTCACTTTCACTTTTCACTTTCATGCATTGGAGAAGGAAATGGCAACCCACTCCAGTGTTCTTGCCTGGAGAACCCCAGGGCCAGCGGAGCCTGGTGGGCTGCCGTCTATGGGGTCGCACAGAGTCAGACACGACTGAAGAGACTTAGCAGCAGCAGCCTGCCAACAGCTATACTATGTAAATTTAGAGAAGTTACTTCACTCCTGTGCCTCAGTTTCCCTGGACACAAAATGAAGGGGTGTGTCAGTGAGTCCCTCGGGATTATCTAACAAAATGACTGGCAAATAATAAACAACGAACAGATGCACCAAAGTGCTTAGAATGCACACAACGTCTGCCTCTTCTCTCCGCCATTCTGCACTGCAACTAATCTGGCATCTAATTGGTATTTCCATGAAAATTAAACTTCACAAAGAACCAAGGGCAAATTCAAAATCAAACTGATTCCCCCTGCCTTTGAATTCCACGCCTTCGTCAGTTTAACAACTGATCTATTATATTTTTTAAATCCATTCTTCCAGCAGCCACCTATTGGACATCCGCTGTGGGCAGAGAATTGTGCAAGACCCTTGGGGAACACAGGAAAGAGTCACACCAGCCCTGCCTTCTGGGGTACACGCCTACATCCACCTCTTTTCATAGTTTCAAGACAGCTCTGCATTTCTCCCAGCTGGGTTGTGTGGAGGGCTTCACCAGAATTTACTAGTGTAAAATTCTGTGTTTACAGATCAATTTTGACAAAGAAAACCACAGCACAGAATAACAAGATGAGAAATGAACTAAGATCCAGAGGGAAGCTTTTAATTTTTTAAGACCTAAAATACTAGGTGTCACAGTTTCATCTTTATGATGGAATAAAATACAATGTCCTCACTTAAGACCACTGCATTCACATCTGAGTGATACGAAGCAGTCAGGCCGAGAATGTCTTCAGGAAGCAGTTTCTCAAAATCACCAACGCAGTGGAATCCTAGGGGCTTTTAGGAGATTTCTGAGGGGAAAGGATAAGAAACTGGCAGAGACTCCCAGCAGACATCTATTACTAGCCCTTAGTTACTGGCTTTGAACATTAAAAACTGTGTTTTCAGATACATCACCAGAAGAATGAGGACTGCTATCAAAGCCGCGTGAGCCTCCCTTAAAAACCTCACAAAGATGATCGGAGGCGACCCAGAGCAGAGATGTCATTTGTCAATCAGAGGATGAAACCTTTGGCTCCAAGTTAGACAATGCAAATGACCCCGTCAGAATGCAGGAGCCAGGGGAGAATGACTCAGAAGAGGGAAGCCGGGCAAACACTCCAAAGCCAGAGATGACAAGTTAAGATGGGTGTTGATTGTAATGATTCAGCTCATAAACAGATTCTGACAGCCACGTTCAGGTGCACGTTAACAGGGCTTTTCTTCCTCAAGGAATATCAAGGCCAGCCTGCTGATCCACTCCCGAGCACACGCCGTCAAGATTCGGGACACCTAAACTATGCAGCAGTTTGCTGAAGGCATCAGAGCTAGGATAAAACATCCAGAGAACTAACATTTTATTTTTCCAGTTCCTGTGGGCATACCTATGGCTGAGGAGCTTAGGGCTGGAAAGAAGAGAGGCTGAAGTCATGGAGCCCAGCTCCTCAAACTTTAAGATGTCCAGGCATCACCTGCAGAGCCTGTTAACAGCAGAATCCCAGGCCCCACTCCCAAGAGTCTGACTGTATGAATGGGGAGAGGCGCTACCCCCACCGCCCAGGACTCGGTATGTCCAGGAGCACCCTAACATTCTAAGGTAGGTGATCCCTAGGCTGCTGCGTGGAAAATCTGACCTAATCCAACTGCTGTTTTTTCCTTTGTTTTTTTTTTTTTTAATAAGTGAAAGTAAAGCTCAGAGAGGTGAAGTACCTTGCCCAAGTCCAACTTCCTAAATACAGGGCTGGTTCCACCAGGAACAGATCTGTAAGTATAAAGAGATGCCACAAGTTGTGAAAGGGTACAGTCAACCCTGAGGGTAGCAGGCAGCAAGCTAGCTTCTTAAACGGAGCCTTTCACTGGTGAGAAGTAATGAAAGAACCCGCCAAGGGACCCCCGGCAGGAAGACTGATAAGCAAATACAACTGAGGTACATGACTGAGGGCCTATCTTCCCACAGGACTCTGTCCTGTCTCCTGCATGGCCATTTCCTGTGAGCACCTGCAGGGCAGGGACTGAGTCTCTTCCACTTGTGCATCACCCTCTTAAATAGGGCGAACTTGGTTATGAACTTGGTTACTGTCAGACGAATGCTATTACCCACCTCTGCCTGGAATGCCTTCCAAGGGCTGGGCCACCGGGCACATGCCCCGCCCAGCTTTCAGCCCCGTTCTGGTATCACAGCCTCTGAGAAGTAACTGTCCTTTCCTCCTGCCTCTCCCAGAGGACCCTGTGATGCCCATTAGCACCCAGGTTTGTAATCACCTTTGTTTACCTAGGAGACGCCTCGAGGGCAATGATTTTGGTCTTTGAAACCTGGGCCCCAAGCTCAGCTTGCCAAGCGTAAGTTGTTCTAAACAAATGTTTAGAAGGTGTCAACAAAGGAGGGGCAGGAAGGATGAGAGGGAGAAAGGAATCTGAAATACTTTGCTGCAGACTCAAAACCTACAAAGTTGCAGATGTACTTCCATGGGAAAATGAAAAAAAAACCCAATTATTTCCTCTGTTCATATTTGAAAAGTCACTGTCTCTCCAGTGCCACCACCATCAGAGAGGCGTGGTGGCTGCACTGGGAAAGGGCCTCACCTGTCAATTCTCCCAAACCCACACACACCTGTGGTCCATCCTCAACACACAGTCAGCTCCCTCCTCCCAGAGTATCCACGGCTTCCAGAGACCCCAAGGTCCTCCTACACCACTCATGGTCTGTACCTTCTGAACAGAGCCTGGGGCACTCACCTCTGCCCACTTGGTTCTGCTGCCCTCTCCTCCCAGACAGCTGTGGGTAATACTCCCCAAGGCGCAGGCCAGGCAACGCACCCTTGGAGGGACTCCAAACATCCAGAGCTTAAAAGGGAGGCTTTTCAGGCAAAGCTGATCTCTCCTTGAAATGAAGGCACAGCCAGACACCTTCCCTACCCACTCTGTGAGGCATCCCTATGCTGGACATGACTAACAGTTCACCACCTTAAAGAAGCACTAAGTTTAAAACTTCAAGCTCTACTCTGTTCTGACACCCTGACACTCTCACCTTCACAAGCCCAGCTGGCAAGGCTTGCCCCACCCTTTACCTCTCTGCTCCCTCAGCCTGGGGAGCTGCAGCTAGGACCCCATCTTGCTCTGAGAGGCTAAGTGACTTGCCCAAGGTCACACAGCACGAAAGCAAGACAGGCGGGAAAGCAAGGCATTTACACTCAGACCCTGCAGCCAGCTCTCCTCCCCGATGACACACTGCCCACCACTGACGCACCATCTCCTGAAGTCAGGGTGGTTCTCCTACCCTCTCAGTCAGGACCTTCCTTTTTCTCTTTTTTTGACTGCACCACGTGGCCTGTGGGATCTTAGTTCCCCAACCAGGGATTGAACCCATGCCCCCTGCACTGGAAGAGTGGAGTCTTAATCACTGAACTGCCCGGGAAGTCCCTAAAGCCTTCCATTTTCAAATCCAACAAAACTTTGGGTTCTTTGGAGAGTTTATCCTATTCTCATTTTAGTGGCTATACAACAAAACCAGATTTCCTGTTTTTTGTGTTTATTATGCTCAGGATATTTTTCCTAATGCCCTGAGAATTATTCCTGTAGGAAACATTCGGCTCCTCTGAAGCTGTCTGGACTCTGAAACCCCTTTCCCTGAGAACTTGCCTTCAGGGGCATAACAGGGCTGGCAGCTGCTGATAAGCCGCAGCGTGGAGCAGGGCGCACTTGCTCTGACGCTGGGTGTTCACTGTCCTGGCTCTGCCACCGCCACTAGGACCCACCAGCTTCACCTTCCTGAGCCTCAGGGTCCCCAGCCAGAAATACACAGATAACACAACCTAACTGACGAAGTTGCTGCCAAAATTCAAGATGATGTAGCCACTATACCCACACAGGGACTGACAGGCATAGCCCCCCATAACTGCAGCTGAGATTCTTTTTTCAACTGCTTTCAGGCACTGCCCACGAGGACGTGGGGGAAGCACAACATACAGTTTTCCTGGTGCCCAGAGAATTCTTCCTACAGGCCCCCTGCCACGTGTAATTGCAGTCGGAGGAGAAATCAGAGATGAAGAGGGCTGCTTTGACACTTCAGGAAGGCAAAATAGGATGATTACGTACTCTCCTAGGGCTAAAAAGCCCTCACAAACACCCCAGTTCCCTCACTCCCAGCCCACAACCTTCTGGCGGTGTGTTATCTACAAGTCACTGGAGCTCAGTTGAGTCTCATTTCCTCATCTGCAAGACAGAGATAACCTTACCCACAGCCCGAGCCCTTCAGGATGATGGGAGGCAGTGTTTCTCAGTCCGTGATCTGCAAACCACCTGTGTGCTGGGCGCTGATGGACTCCTCCCCAGCCCCTAGTCCTTCTTCCTTCCTACCAGAGACTCTGCTATATACAGATTCCCACCACTGCTCCAGATGGCTCCACCAGGAGTGTGGTCACCCCCAGTGAACAGTGACTGGCCCATTCCAGCCAAGGAGGCATGGTGGAAAAGAGCTGGGGGAGCCAGGAGTCGACCTGTGTCCTCGTTCCTCCTCTGGATGTGGCTGTGTCCGACTAAAACCTTTGGAAATGCCACAGCCGGCAGATGAAACCAGCATCCAAGAAGGCAGAGATGGGAAGAACCTGGGGCCCTGTTGACATCACGGAGCCCCTGAGTCAACTCCAAGGCCCACCCCACCTCTGAGTTCAGACTCATCCCACAGCACAGCTCAGGGGAGAGGGGCACAGTAACACTGCAGGTCACGTGAACAGCGGGTCACGCAGCTGTGTGGAGCACCTCCTCCTGTCCGAGAGACGATGAGTTTCCCTACTGCTGGCCAGTCTGAGTTGGAGTTTGTAACTTGCAGCTGAAAATATTCAGAGAACCTGTACAAACCTAGGGGACAGCGTGGAAAATACAGATTCCTGGGGTCCCCCCACCCCGGGGAGGAATATGCATTTTTAACAAGAACCCCCAAGGGATCGTGATGCTCCCCAAAGTGGAAGAACTATTGCTTTAATGGAATGTTAGACACGCAGAGCAGGGCTAGGCACACAGGTGAACTCTAAGTCCCAGTTCCTTTTGGGTCAGACCAGGGCCCTCCTATTTCCTGTGTAAAGCTACTGCGAGTTGTCAAACAAGCCTCACCTCTTCCCACGAAAGGCTGCTCAGCACAGTTTGAGGGAAACGTCTGCTGACACTCGGCCAGAACCCTGTCCCGTGACTCTACTGGGTTCCTGTACAGCAGCGCCCGTAGCCATTCCCTGTATGCCCTTTCAGTGCCACGCACACCACACGGCACAGCGGCTCACGGCCCCCCGTCCCACCATCCCCGCGCTCCCCGTGGCCCTTTCAACTTTATTAGAAGGTCTGGCTATCTCTTATCATGCACCAATCACCCCCTGTGGCACCAGGAAACTGCAAGGGAAGTTGGATTTATTAGGAGAAGATAAAAGAAGGCGCTGGCAGAGGCTGCCGGCTGAGTTCTGAAAGCATTGTTTCTGAAATGTCAGAGGTGCAGTGTCCTCAGGGGTTGGACCCCAACCCCCTCCTTCCAACGGGGAAACTAAGACCCAAGAGGGGGTGAGGCTTGGGGCTCTATTCACGCAGCCCTTCAGCATTAATCAGACAGGGTAGAGGCAGCGGAGGAAGTGGGGACAGAGAAGGCTTCGTGTGGGGAAAAAAAAGGACCGAAGGGAGGGGCAGGCACTTATTTAGAGGGACCTTTGAGGATACTAGTTGCCTAGATAAGCCATGATGGCCAAGTCTGTTTTTCACTTAATATCTGAGTGGTTATTAAATGCAGAGCACTTCACCAGGGGTAGAAGTGACAGGAGAAGGGTCTAGAGCTGAGAAGATGAAGGACCTCAGTGTACAAGTGAAAATGAGGCAAATACAGCAAAAAATAAAAGCAAGTCCCATTAGAAGAAGTGTCTTCAGAAAGCCTCCCCAACTCCCCCGAACTTGATAGTAATCAGGCATCTATCTCTCTGTGCTTCACAGAGAGCAATGATGAGCAATGCTGAGCAATGCTCACAGCTGAGCAATGATGATGCTATCACCCCGGCTACGACCCTACACTACAATCGCCCGTTTGCTCATCTCTGTCTCCAACAGCAAAGAGGCTCATCACCTGGTTCATTTCTAGCACGGGTCCTGGCACAAGGAAGAACTCGGTAAAGGCTGCTTCATGAAATGGATAAATGGATGGATGGATGGATGGATAGATAACGGGTGAGTAAGTGAATGTGTGCGGATGTCAACGAGTTCTGGCTGGGGAATCAGGGAAGGTTTCATGAAGGGCTGAGGCATCTGAGCTGGATATTGAAGCATGTGGGCACGTGGCAATGAAGGGGAGACCAAGTGCCTAGCACCATTTTAGGCATAAAGCTGATGCTTCATAAATGCTTCCCGGATGAGCTTACTACTGAACTGGCTTTCTTAAGTGAAGGAAGCTCGTTTCATTTCCCACAGCCTTTTGTTTCTCCTTAGGTAAACAGAAGCAACTCTTAAAGAGCAGTTAAACTGATAAACCAAGAGAAAGGTCATTGCCTACCAGTCTCTGCATACATTCCTATGCAAAGACAGTTTAACAGCATAAAGAAATTCCATTTCTACTGATGTGGAGTTTTCCAGGATACACTGTTCCGTGACAAAGGCAATGTATATCACCTCCTTAGGTATCTGCACATAGAAAAATTGGGAGGAATACATAAGAAACTTCAAAAAAAAAATCACCAACCTTCAGAGAATATATCATTTATCACCTAAACAGGGAGGATGAAATCAGTTTTGCCAGTGAAAGAGGATGTTATTGATGATTCCCAGGGACAAAGAACCTAAGCTAGGACTGCCGTGGCAAGCTGGAATGTATACTCAGCCCACCTAATGGGGACCAGGTCTGGGAAGAAAGGGAAGTGGACCTGGCAGGGATGAGAATGAAATTTTTCAATGTATACATTTTTATAGTACTATTTTGACTTCTGAACAAAGTGTATGTATCAACCATTTTTAAATGGGATTATCTTTTGAATGGGAAAAAAAAAAAAAGCCAAAGAATTTAACCTTCCAACTCTCCTGAATAAAGGAAGCAAGCTCATTTGGGAGCACCATCAAATAGCCACCCTGAAAAGCAGCCCTAGAGATTAAATGAAATCCCTGCTCACAGCACAACCCTTTTTGCAACAGACAAGAAAACAGCCCTGAGAGAAGAGCGCTGTGCATGGCCTAAAAAGGCTTTGACTCCATTCAGGGCCAGCTGAGATGGGGAACATAAACAGTGGGACAGACATAAAGCAGTTCAGGTTTTACACAATCATGGCAACAAAGTGAGACTGATTCGGGTCTGAATTAAGCTCTTTATATTGTTTCTACTTAAAAAGGAAATGTATTGACTAGAGTCCTCCTCACAGATTTATCTTCCCTGACATCAGGCACATTCATAACCTATTTTAAATTCCAAGGAACAATGCTGGGGTTGAGGAAAATGAATACCAGTGTGTTGCACCAGAATGTTTTGGAGGCTGGGAAGAAGCTTCTCTGGCTTTTAATTGCTCAGGAAACAGGCGCGTTGGAGATGGTTTTCTTATCAGCCCTAACTTCCAGTTAGAAGACCGCTTGTCCAGGATGCAGGAACTTTTAGAGCAGGTCTGTCTCTGGAAGATTCGCTTTGGAGTAATCTTAGAGACCATATGTGGTATCACTTTAGCTTTTCTTCTCTCTCATAACCATCTCCTCCTTTCAGGTGTCACCACAATTTGTCAAGCTCAGGCCTGAATTACCTGAACTTGGGCTGTCTCATCTCCTGCCTCCAGGGTTCACCAAGGACTGTGGGTACTGATTTCCCCAAGGCCAGGCTGACCATGTCCCACCCAGGGCTTCCCACAGCCTTTAGGACAGCAGGACCATCTGACCATCACCCAGAGAGGGACACCTGAGAGAGAGGGGTGGCTCCATTAATAATCACAGTGGAGTAAGAGGCAGAGCCACCCTGGAAGCAAATCGGAAGGTGAGGTCAACTGTAGAACAAATCCACCCTCTTTACCCTAAGCTTGAATTCAAGACTCTCCACCCTCTGGCCCCAACTCACCTTTCCAGTCTTTCTGCATTTTGCATTGTCCAATTCCAATGGACCTGCAGTTACACCGCACACCCTGGGCTTTACTATCCCTGTGCGTTTGCTCCCAGCATTTGCTCCTCCTGCCTCCACCCCACCCCAGCCCCGGCCAGAGCGCCATCTCCAGAGGCCTAACTCCTACTTTCCCTGCAAGGCTTTTGTGTGTTAGTCACTCAGTCATGTCTGACTCTTTGTGACCCCATGGACTGTAGCCCGCCAGACTTTCCTGTCCATGAGATTTCCCAGGCAAGAATACTAGAGTGGGTTGCCATTCCCTTCTCCAGGGGATCTTCCCCACCCAGGGACTGAATTTGGGTCTCCTGCGTTATAGACAGATTCTTTACCCTCAGAGCCACCAGGGAAGCCCTACTCTCCCTGCAAAACCCAAGTTAAATGGCGCCATTCTTGACTGCATTCATTCAACAAGTATTTACTGACTGCACATTATGTGTTAGGCACATAGAGAAGAAGGCTGAAAAAGTTGCACCCCTTATGGAGCTTTGGTGTATGTGGTGGGGGGTGGTGTACACAATTGTGACAGCAGGTCGTAAGGATGGACACAGGGTGATATGCCGGAAGCTCCTTGGTTAAGTTTTTGTACAGACACACCCAGTACCCCACAGGGCTGGGGCTCCTTGAAGGTCATGCCCAAGAGACCCAACTTACAGCCCTGTTGAACCCCACACACACCTCTAGACTCAACAGGCACTCAACAAACATTTGATGAGCAAAGAATTACTATTAGAAAAGTTTCCTCATTTAGTCTGGAGACAGCATTCCAACAAGGAGTTCCAAGTTCTCCACAAATCTGTATGGGATTCAAGTGAAAGTGAAGTCGTTCAGTCGTGTCCAACTCTTTGCGACCCCATGGACCATAGCCTACCAGGCTCCTCTGTCCATGGGGTTTTCCAGGCAAGAGTCCTGGAGAGGGTTGCCATTTTCTCCTCCAGGGGATCCAAGGGGAGCCTAAATTTCCACCAACCTTAGAGAAATGCCCCACATCCAGGAGCTGTGCTTCCCCTTCCACACTGATGCTAGGAGGGGACTAAGGTTTCCTGCTTCGATATTACGTTGCTTCTCCAGAGGTTAAGTGACTCACCCAAGTCCACACCACTAGGAAGTGAAGCCCTGGAGAGGTCGGAAGACGACACAGCAGCAGCAGGGCGTAATGACTGGATAAACCACCAGAGGAGTCCCTGGGCAGAGGGGGTCTGGAGTGGGGAGGTGACTCTGGCAGCTCAAGTGGCCAGAGAGCTTCAGGAAGGAGGTCTTGGGGTGGGGCCCGGGTGACGGAAGGCTGGGAGGGCCAGCAGGGGAAAGGCGCTGCGATGGAAGCGTGGCGACGGAGGGAGAGCCTGACACGGGGGTCACAGGGGGAGGCCTGCTGCTGAGGCCAAAGTCTCACCTGGTGACATATCCCACCCAAGACAAGGACACACACCTGCTGTGCCTGTACCTGACCTGAAAGAGGGGGCTCCGCCACTGGTAACGTGCAGATAAACTGCTCAGAGAAGCTCAAGTAAGGGCCGTGGGTGCCCAGGCTTTCCCAGACATGTCTGCAGCTCTACCCTGAGTGGCCCTGGCGGACAAGAGTCTGATTAAACAGTAACTAGCAACAAAGGAGCTTGGCAAGCGTCACGGTCACTTCCAAGGGCAACTGCAACATGGGTACCCCCTTCTCAGACATTCCGGTGGTTAAGTGGTCAGTGACCACTTCCTTTTACGAAGGAAAAAAAATAGACAATTAGCTGCATCTGTTCTTATTTCAGCTATACCCAGAGACGGTCGAATGAGTTCCTAGCAGTCTGGACTGGACCCCGCCCACCTCTCACCTGCTGTAGCTCCACAGCCCCGGGCCACCCTGGGCTTACTGGAATTTTTCCTCTTGGCCTCCACTCACCACAAGCACCACGCCAGCCCCTTGGGACTCAGTGAGGAATCCAAACTGCAAACATCCCTAAGGTACAACACAAGTCCCTGGAGGCAAGGGAACAACTCAGGTGGGCTTTCCAGGTGGCCTTCTACTCACCCTATGACTGAGGTAGACACACCCAGGCCCCCCCAGGGGCAGGAGTGCTCACCCTCAGCACACTGACATCTGGTGTGGGGTAACTTGGAGGCAGGGCCGTCCTGCACTCCAGGATATATGAGGAGCATGCCGGCCTCTACCCACCAAAAGCCAGGAGCACCCCCTACATGACAAGCAAAATCTCTCCAGACATCACCAAATGTCCCATAGGAGTAAAACCGCCTCCACAGAACCATGGCTAAAGGGCTCACTCCCTAAATGTGCTATTCTGTATATCCTCAAATATTCAGACTCCTGAAGCTCCCAGTACTATAAAACACCTTAAGGGTTAAAGGCAGAGCTTTTGATCAGGTGGATCTGGGCTGGAGTCCTGGCTCTACGTCTTACTATCTGTGACATGAGGCACATCACAGCCTCTTGGGGCCTCAGTTCCTTCATCTATAAAATGGGAGCAATCAACAGCACCTAGGCCATGGCAGTTACATAAAAATGACACGTAAAGATTGCCAGGCACAGTGAGGATCTGATAAACGTTAGTGAGTTTTTACAGGCCTGGAAAATTCCTTTTAGCCAAGCCTAGAGTTTAATCTTCTATTTCTGTGGTTTCTGATCTTCCCCCACACCCTACTTCCTATGCCCTTTCCACCTGTTAAATGCCTTTGGTCTTAACCTTTGGTCTTAAGGAATCCTTCCTACTGGTTCAAAGGCATCTGAGGTTAAAATGAAGGAAAGCACACACACACAAACACACACACACACACACAGAATCTTTCAGCTCCAACCCTGCCCAGACCAACTCTCTAGACAAAGGCTTCCATTGTTGTCTAAAAACAAACTTTTCCACAGGGAGGCCTTAAAAGAGCCATAACAATCTCGAAGTCTCCAGACTCTCCTAGTTTTCATCCCCATTCTGCCCCCGACCCTGGCATAGCCCTTCTCCTCCTGGGCCTCAGTTTCCTAATCCATAAAGTGAGGGGTATATAGACCCTGGGGATCACCAAGATGCTGTGCTATACTGGAACGCCGCAGCACAGAGGGCGGCTGGACCCACATTTTCAGTAAGTGCTTCAGAAGGAGTAAGTGTCATAAAGACACATCTTTCCCCGTTTTCCCTAGGTTCCCCTGAGAACACAGAATTTGCAGAATATAGAAACGAGTTTCTGTTGCCCTTGGAGGCAGGAGTCAGAGGCCTGAGTAAAATGAAATCCTGCTGTTCTGAGACCTTGGGCAAATTAGTTCACCTGTCTTATCCTGCTGCCTTATCTGTAAAATGGGATAATAGAGGCAGAAATGATGTGAAGATTACGAGATAACGATCATGAAAGCACCTGGCACAGAGCTAACACACATACTAGGTATTCAAAATACATATGCCTTCCGTTCTGGGCTCTCCATCTGAAATCCTGTACTGTAATTCCGGGTCACTCTCCTTCTCTGGAAAGTCCTTCTATCTGCCCTTTCCCCAGGCTCTATCCAAGCCCTCCTCTGTCAGGAAACCTTCTCCACACAAACTCTTTTTTCTAAAGGTCCAAGGGCACAGTTTCCCAAAAGCTGACTTGGGGAGTGGGGTGGGAGGGGCGGGTGGAGAGGAGGGGGCAGGAGTTCACTAACAGCCAGTTCCTTGCCCTGAGAATTTCCTTTCTGTGAATCCAGGAAGATTAACCCCTCCCCTGCTCCACTCAGAATGGAGCAGAGACCTCAACACTGTCCTGGCTGAGATTTTATACACCCCTTATGTCAGGGTCTCATAAGCACATGACATAAGACCAGGCAGTTCTGAACACTCTTCTCCCCCAAATTCTTCATCTAACCTGATCACCCAGAGCCTCTCCCCCACACCCACTGCCCACTCCAGGAAGATGTTTCTTTGCTCACCCCCATAGGGCAGCCTCACAAATTCACAGATCTCCAGCCCAGGTCCTTCCCCTTGCCAGAAAGAGCTCAGGAGATCAGGGAATTGGCCCAAGATCTCTCAGCTAGTTTAGAGGCAGGGCTGGGTTAGAACTGGGGACTCAGGGCTCTAGACACACCAAGCCTCTGCTCACAGCCTCTTGCCCATCAGCCTGGCCCCCTCCTGTCTCAAGTGTCACCAGCCTCCCAGGCTAGGAAACTCACAATCACCTCCACCTCTCCCCCTGCCTCGCGTCTCACCTCCTTCTCATCACCAGGACCAGGAACCCTGATAACAGGCCACCGCCTGGTTCCTATCACATCAGGACAAGGACAACATGCCTTTTTCATGCCACTCCCTTGTTTAACAACCTGCCACAGCTCCTCAGTCCCACCAGATCAAACCTTTCCTGCCCTACAGCCTCGGACCCCAGGCACCAGCTCCTCCAGCTCCTCAGCCCACCCAGGCCTGGCCCTGCTCCCCTCCGCGGCCCCTCCCCTCTCTCTTGGATCCTCTCGGCTCCCTCTCCAGACTCTGGCCCATGTGACTCCCCTCCTTGGAAAGTCTTCCCTTCCCGCCCTGGCTCCCCATCCTGTTGCCCTTCAAGGCTCCCTCTCCAGACCTGAGACCTCAGCCTGGCATTCTCCTGGCCCCCAGGGTCACCGCACTGCTGAGCTGTCTGAGCTTACCTCCTCACCAAACCACAAATGCATCACCCCACAACCTGGCTACATTCCTTCCCCCTCCAACCTCAGCCTGGCATTCATTCCACAATCATTACCTGAGTGCCTCTAAGGTGCCAGAAAGTTCTTGTACCTTTAAGGATAAGGAGAGTTTCAAGAGCAAGGACATCTTAGATGCTACGTCCTCTGTGACTACCCCCAACCCACCATCCCCGTCACCCCCAGGAGTCCTCCTGTCTCCATTTTAGGATGTCCTAGCTGTCCTCGAGCCCATGTCCTCCCGGAGTCCTCCCTGAGTTCCAGACCTTCTCTTCCTTATCCATGGCCAGACCTCCTATGATACCCACACCAAGAGGACGCTCACTGAATGGCTTTCACAGGAAACTGAAGCATTCTGTCCAGCAGGCCAGTCCGGACTCCTGGGTGGCCTCAAGCTCTGTTCATCCAAGTGACCTCTCACTGTTCTTCCAAGATTGGATTGGGGCCCAGAATGAGTCAAATGACCTCTTATCATTCTTCCAAAATTAGGCTTTCCTCTTTAATTACACCTTATCTAGCCACACTATGTGGATTCTAATTACATAATTACTTCAAGCCCTGGGACTTAAAAAAGAAAGGAGTGCATAGAATTACACAGGTAAGTGATTGCACCAAATATTCATACTTATATATACCATGCGCCATGGTGTATACAATGTTTGTGGACAATTATTCATATACAATTTTATAAGCCAGAAAATATAGCCCATGAGTGGGTATCTAAATCACATTAAGCAAGTCAGCGTAGATGAAGGAGAATATCGTGGAGAAGCCTAACCCTGAGGGGGTTTTTGAAAGAGGCTGGAAGTCAGTCCCCAGCTCTCTCCCCTTCCCCTTCTGCAATGAAAAGAGGGAGTGGTGTGACCTTCATGGGAAATTTTTCAAAGTATGACCAGGCCTGATCTCTCCTAAACAAAATACCCACTCTCTTCTGAATTCCAGGTATTTACTGTCTGTCTCCTAAGGCACGTTTTGTACAGTTCTAGAAGAAGACCCCACCTCGACTGTGTCCATCCTGCAGACAGGGGCTGCATCTCACTCATTTTAGTATTCCCAGTTCTCAGACCCTGTCAATACCGGGAGGGCCATCCAGTAGGCCCACCTCCTGTCTTTATTCCAGCCTTATTAAAAAGTCTTTGCCTCTCTCACATCACCCCTATCTTCACCAGGGGTGCCCTCCCTTAGGCTGGGCCCAGCTCCCCTCCCGTGCAGTTCCCCTTGCCCACTGTACTTGCCCTAACTTGTTGCTCATCACATGTTGGCATAAAAGCTCTTCTATGTGCCAACCTCTCCTTTTAGACCAGTGGTCAAAAATCTTTTGATCATACCTTCCTATTAGTAAACAGCTTTGAGCATATTTACTTATAAGTTAATGATAAAATCTGGACTACTATAAATAGGAAAGCTACGTCTTGCTCTTCTGTTTGAGTTAAAGAATAAATAGAACTTCAACTGATAATGTTTTCTCTCGGTCCTTCAATAGCGATCCTGAGAGCTCACCCACTGTTCTAGGCCAGGAATTCTGCGAGGACAGCAGGAGTGTTTGATTCCCTTTGTATTCTCAGAATCTGGGACAGAACTAAAAACTTAATAAAGGAATTCATTTGCCCCACAGACAGGGAGCACCTCCTGTGGGCCAGGCACATGCTAGCTAGGCACCAGGGATAGAATACCCGGCTGCTGGCATCTGGGTCCTACAAACTGCTGGGTGGGCAGACAAACAGGATCAGCCAAACAAGTGTGACAAAGTGGCTGACACAGATGCTTTGCAGAATGCTCTGTCCAAAACCACTGAATCAGGACAGTCTCAAACAGAGGGGTGAACATGCTCCAGAGGGTCCGAGAAGGCTTCCCCCCAGGAATATGCTGCCTTCAGCTAAAACCTGAAAGATGAGCAAAGCTAACTGGGTGAGGGAGAAGAGAACACTCCAAAGTAAGGAAACTACATGGGCAAAGGTCCTAAGGCTGGACAGAGACGTGTAAGCGCCAGGGGCCAACAGAGGCCAATAAAACAAAATGAATGAACAAGCCCCTAAAGGATGGCGAGTTCCTCCCCCTTACTCCTCTCTACTATCAAAACAGACTGCCCCCAGCTTCGTGCCTCTGAAAGGGTCACTCAGCCCTGCTACGTGCCCAGCCTCTGAGCCAAACAGAGCAGGTGGGCTCTCTGCCTCCCAGCCAGCCCTGCCAGTGGCAACCGCCCCCTGCTTCTGAGTAGCCCCAAAGCCACAGGAAGACACTCCTGAAAACCATACATGTTGCCATGGACACCACCAATCAAAGGCTCCTGGGCAGTTTAATTTTTTAAAGAGAGTGTTAAATATTTTACACCTTCTAACAGCACGGCTTCTTCCTTGCCTACAATGCAAAAGAAAACCCTATACTCCTTGAACTAAGGATTCACACAAAATAAACACCAATGTGTAAGACAGTCCTCGGAGATGTGTACCCATGGTCAGGGGCATCCCCTGGGTATCCTGGCTGCCTGGGTGTATGTTCCTTGCAGAAGCAACCTGGACAATCCAGAAAGAAGCACAGCCATAAAACCTCTTCCCTGCTAGAGCTCTTCTGATCCCAAGAAGGGGAAATTATTTACAATGATGCTTCAGGTGTGTTTAAATAGCCCATGACTTTAATAATTAAAGATAAAACCAAGACCATGGATTGTAATGCAGGCTAGCGGCTGCGGGGCCTCCTCTAGCAGCAGCTGTCCCCAAGAGAAGCCGTATCTTCCATCAGTGCTCAGGCATGACTAACATTTCCCAGTTCCTGGGAGGCCTCGCCCCCTCACACCTGCCAGGACTGGCTCACTAACGTACCATGGCCAACATAAAAGCCCCACAAAGCAAATGCAAAATAGTCCTCAAAGGCCTGAGACCATGCTGGCCTAGGCTCATGGGCCTGGCAACCAGGTTTTCAGCAACTACCACCAAAGCCTGCCTAGGCCCTGGACTCTCCCGAGTCCCAGCTTTCTCCAGCTACTCTATTTTCTGTCCCGACTGGGACTGTGCTTTCTCCAGGGCCTGATTCATTCTGTCCTGCTTAACATAGCCCAGTTCCTACTTTTGCCTTGGCTTCTCCATCCAGATGTCTGGCTTGCTCCCCAGCCTACTGTCCGGGCACTGGGGCAGCAACTCAGATCTCCCAGATCCAGTTCCAGTCTTTCTTACCTCATCCCTGGCTTCCAGATCCAGCCTCCTGTGTGCACTGTCTACAGGGACCCAAGCACAGACAAATCAGCAGTGTGTATGCTACAGCAGCCTTGCGGAGACTCCCAACAGCAATGTACCATGAAACTGTTCCCATTTTCCCTCCTGTTAATTTGTTATCAGCAACTACAACCCCTGGCCATCATTCTGTATTGGTGAGAAGCCATCCACCAACGCTGGATCTGCCCTGACTAAAGACAAACTCTGAGTCAAGAAGAACAATCGGCAAATGAATTGTCTATTTATTTACAATGTCCGACAAGGAAACTGTTCATGAGCACAGCCACAATATAGACACACATTCCAGGCAACAAGAGAAACAGGATTTCACACATTATGTCCTAGTGACCCTTCATACTGGGAAACCAAGCTCAAAGGTGGCCCGCAGGCAGATGGGAATCATCAGTTCATGTAGGGACTTTCCTGGTGGTCCTAGTGGCTAAGACTCCACGTGCCCAATGCATGAGACCTGGGTTTGATCCCTGGTCAGGGAACTAGATCCCTCATGCCACACCTAAGACCCAGCACAGCCAAATAAATATTCAAAAATAATAATAATCGATGTTTAAGGCATGCTAGAAATGAGGACTGAGTTCCTCATCCGGGATCAACTGAGAGCCTGTTCCTGTTACAGCTGCCATGAGCTAGAAGATCCCTCTGATGATGAAAAGTCAAGGCCCGCATGGTACTGACATGGGCAGAGGCAAATGCAGGTTAAGGTACAGTAGCCAATACTCCTCCTGCTCGCTGGTGTTGGAACTCAACCTTTATGCCATGTTGAGAATCCGGGTTGCCAGGAACAGACTCCTCCCAGTCATTCCTGGGTCAGTCATGACTACAGGTCCATCCCTGGCCTCTCTCTACCACCTCCCACGTGGGCTATATGCATGTCTGCAGCATCCTCACTCCCCCGACACCCACACACTTGTCACCCAAAGCCTTCCTACTCACAACCCAAAACAAACTGGAATGCCTGCTGGGGAAGACAAGAGCCCAACCCTCTGAGTGTTAATGAGGAAATAAACTCGAGGAGGGTGGGGCTTATGTCTACACTGTTCACTAGTATTTGTTTAATGAGTGCAATGAGACTGCGGTTATTAAAGTACTTCTTAAACAAAAGTTCCACATGTCAGCAGGGACTCACCTCACAAATGGGCACCCTCCCATCCCTGGGGCTAACAGCAGAGCTCTCTCTCTCTCTTCATCCAGCAAAGTGGGCTGGATGGACATCAAAATGGACCTGCCTGCAAGGCTGAGCTATAGTGGGAATGCAAATCACCAAGGGATAGAAACTTCCAAGAAAAGACCCGGATCCCAACCACTAAATCACCTGGCTCTGACCCTTTTCTCTTCTGCACTCCTTTGGCACATTCCTTTGCTCCATGGGTAATGGTCAACATCTCTGACCTCATCCTTCCAAGGGGGAGATGTTGGCAGAGCGGGGAGGAATGTTTGGGGACAGGAGAAAGGGTTATGGGTAGAAGCAGACCAGAAGGAAGGGGACATCAAAAGGATTCTTGCTCCGAGTACCAGTAACCAGTATTGGGGCTTCGTGAACATGCTGGCATTTTCACATCAGCTCACATGACCGAGGAGGCTTAGAAATACTCAGTTCTATGTCCCTCTCCAGATGGTCAGCTCTACAAACACAGCTTCACTGGCCAATGTTCTTTTTCAACTCCACGGTTGAAAACACCCCCTTGACACTACCAGTAACTTCTGACCCATTCTCATTCACAATGCAGCCACCAGCATTAGAGTGATGAGTGTGTCAGGCACAGCCCTAAAGACTTGTGCAATCCTCTGAAGCGGGCACTATTATTTTTCTCCATTTTACAGGTGAGGCAACTGAGGTACAGACGCATAACTTATAGAAAGAGGATGGGGACCCAGGCAGCCTGAGCACAGAGGTCACCCCCTTCATCACTCTGCTCCCCGATCTCACTTCCAGAAGAGGAGAGCCAAGCTCCAGCTCAGGCCCATCCAGCTGCAAGACCTTAAACTAATGGCCTTTCTGTGCCTCAGAGGCGTGTGAAGCAAGGCTGATCACAGACACCTGGTCTGCTGTCCACAGGGCAGCCGCCAGTCTCACGTGGCTACGGAACACTTGAGACGCCGCTAGTGTGACCGAGAGCCTGAATTGTACGTTGTACTTCATTTTAGTAACCCACTCTAGTATTCTTGCCTGGAGAGTTCCATGGATAGAGGAGCCTGACGGGCTATATAGTCCATGGGGTCACAAAGAGTTGAACACGAATAAGTGACGAGCTTTTAGTTAATTTCAACTTAGAGAGTCACATGTGGCTAGTGGCTACCAGATTGGAAAGTTCAGCACTGGTCTCTAAATTCTAGGACACCGGGTGCCATTTCTTTTTGGTCACTGCTATAGTCACAGAGACCAGCACAGACCCTAGCACAGCCTGTGGTCGGAGCTCAGTAACTATTTGTTGAACAAATCAAAAGCAAAGGGCTTTGCAGGTGCCATAACTTCATTGCCACACAACCATCGATTGTTCAGCTTCCCTGCCCACTGGACATCTAGCCTCAGCTTGACCAGGAGCTCGGGCCTCCCAAAGCAGATCAGGAGGGAGAGGATCTCAAGATGAAAAACTATAGAGGCAAGTCTTCTAAAGTTTCAACAGAAATAAATCTACCTCCCTGAAATTTCCACTTACTCATCTGGGCACTTCAGCTCACAGGTCTGGGAAAACCAAAGTAAGTTATGAGATAGCACTTAAACATTTTTAAACACTATAAATATAGTATAATACCTCTAATTCATTTTCTTAATTAGTATGAATACAAATCTTAGTTCACTGTAAGGCTGGTTAAACAACTACATGACTGAGATCTGTTTGGGGGAACAATCCCCTACTGTCAGGGCTATGGCCCAGGACTGTTGTCTCCGCTGACTTAATGCATTCACATCCCCCCTCTCCATGAGCGAGCCAGGGCGTATACAGCTAAATTCCCAACTAGTGAAGCCTCGTTCTGCAAACAAGGTTTGGGAATCCTGGCAGAGCAACTCACATTTTCATATCTCCTTGATGTACTCTTTCTAAGTGGAAAAATCTAAGTTTGCACACATCTCCTATGAGCTGAGGACTGTAGCAGACACAGGAGATACTATTACAGCTCCATACAGCTCACACCAAGAGTCCACATCTAGAAAGAGTAAGAGGTGAAATCTGCAGACTACTTACACCATGCAAGTCACTGAACCAGATCAGGAGAAAGACATATAAACCAAACACGATCAATTCAGTGTTACACACGCTGTAACAGCCACATGTACAAAATACTGAACTAAAGAGATACCCAGAGGGACCCTGCACCGTGGCTCACACACAGCAGGCACTCAGGGCAATGAACTGAATCAAATTTTGACCAACAGCTCAATTGAAGGCTGAGGAAACCACAATCCAGACAGGCTAAGTGACTGCTCAAGGTGACCCTGGTAGTTAGTGACGGGGCTGCACAGGTGGGCCTCGTCACTTACCGGCCCAACAGTCTATAATCCATTTCACAGTGCTTTTTATCTGACCCCTCATGGGGAGGGAGGCAGGATCTGCCCGCTGCTTGTTATCACATCCATCTCAGGATAAACAATGGATACATTTTTGTAAGATGGTATGTTGAGGACTCTCTTGAAATCTGAGGAGTTACAGTGTGCATGCCATCTTAGAAACATGGGTCCAATCATCTAACAAACACTTCTTGGGAATATACTATGTATCAGGTGCCTGTTTAGAGGCTTGGATAAAGAGATGAAACAAACTCCTAGTCAGATCAGAACACCCACATTTATCTCTGTTCTCTCCCAGAACCCCACGAAAAGGACAGCAGAGGAATCTGCTTTTTAATGGAAAGGAGACAATGGCTGATGAGATATGTTAACAGAATTCTGAAAGACAGAGAGCCAATTGCCAGGCAATCACTGATTCAGGTTTCTGCTTCATCTGCTCTGCTGAGTACAAGCAGGGTAGAAAACCACTGAACCAATGGTGCTTAGGCCACAAAAACAGGAGAAGCCTCGGGAAGGGAGGGGGGCACCAAAGACTGTGAGGGGAGAAGGGGAGGGGACTAGGAAGAGGGGAGCCCGCTGAAAGTTGGCGCAGGGAGCAATCAGACTCCAGGGTCCCTCCTTCAATCTGCTCAGTCTGGCGACCTCCCTCCCTAAGCCAGCAGGACGTGGATGATCACAGTTTAGGCAAATTATACCAGACACTCTGATTCAGATTCAGACACAGCTGAGGGAGATAGGGAAAGCAGGGAGCAACTTTCAGAAAACGGACGGAGTGAAAGTCTGCACACCAACCAGGGTACCCTGCCTCCTTCCCCATCAAGGCTCCTAGAAGGAACAACACACAGCCTGTTACACCCCCCAGGCACGCTCCTCTCCAGGAACACCCAACATTCCCCGAGAAAAGATCTACAGACACCAATATCTAGGTGTCTCCAGTGAAAAAAGGGGAGGCTCTCTACTGAATGACCCTACAATGAGGTTCACAAGTCCCCTTCCTTGTCCCACAGATCCCCAATCAGCATCTTGGTGGCCACTCTTAAAATATAAACCGTCAGGGATCAGCCTGCATGGAAAGATGGTTCCAATGGGAAATACAGTAACCAAAAGAAGCAGGAAAAGGAACTTGACAGAAACAAAGACAACACAGGAGAAGCAGAAAAGCAGCAAAAACAAACAAAACACAACATATATAAGTGAGTTCATTGCAACCATGAAGCAAGAACAAGATGCTATTTTGAAAAAAAGAAAAATGAGTCTTCAGAGAACTAGGAAATTGTAGAAAGTAAAACGTGCAAAAATGTTCCAAGCAAAACCATGAAAACATAAATAAAAATTCAAAAGGATTATTAAAGATAAAGCTGAAGATGTCTCTCAAGAGGTAAAACAAAAGTAAAATGGAAAACAATAAAAGATTTTAAAGTTACAAACTTAACCCAGGATGTCAGAGCCAAAGACAAAACACGAAAAAGGACAAAAGGAAATTAACAGAGAAAAATATAAGAAAATGTCCCCAAAATGAAGAGTGTGAGTCTTCAGATCAAAAGAGCACAACAAGGACCCAGCATAATAATTTTCAAAGTAAGAACAATCCAAATACAGGGAAAGGGAAAGGATTCTAAAACTTTCAGCAAAAATAAAAGGTTATCCATAAATGATCAAGAAACAAAATAGCATCCAAATTTTGACATTAATATTGGAACCTAGGAGACAGTGGAGCCATGTCTTCAAAATTCTAAGGGAAAAGGGCTTTCAACCTAAAGTGACCCCACGGACTGTAGCCCACCAGGCTCCTCCATCCATGGGATTTTCCAGGCACGAGTACTGGAGTGGGTTGCCATTTCCTTCTCCACGGGATCTTCCTGACCCAGGGATCGAACCCAGGTCTCCCGCATTGCAGGCAGATGCTTTACCGTCTGAGCCACCAGGGAAGCCCCAAACAAATCAAACCACCAATCAAATGGGAATGCAGAATAAGAATAGTTCAGACAAGCAAGTTTAAGTTCAGACAAACAGCTAAAAGGCCTGGAAGTGACTACGGTAGGCAGAGTAATGGCCCCTCCAAGATGAAGATGCCCATATCCTAATTCCCGAACCCACAAACATGGTATCAATACATGGCAAAAGGGAATTAAGGTTGCAAGTGGAAGTAAGGCTGACTTGTACAGACCCTCTCTCAGAAACTCCTGAGGAATAAATCAAGAAACAGGAAACGGAGGCTCCAACCAGAGTAAAGTGAGGGAATCTCCAGGACGAATCATGCCCTAGGCCTAGAAGTCAGTCAGCTCGGAATAAAGGGGAGGAACTGAGGCCTCTGGGAGTGAAACCTCCAAGGGAAAAAAGACTGCAGTAAAAGAAAAAGGAACACATGTATAAAACAGAGAGGTTTTCAAAAGCCTCTCAGAAACTCTGGGAATCAGTAATAACCACAAAGGAAACAAAATAAATAGGGAAAAAGCAATTATTAACTCCAAAAAATGTACAAGAAATTTCATTACAGTACAACTATAAGGTTCAGCCAGGAACTCTATTTACACAGTCAAAATAATATAAGTATTGACTATCAGTGTAACAAAAAACTGTGATAGACCACACTGGGAGACATGAAAGAAACCAAGCATGTGGGGAGAAGAGAGAAGAGGGGAATAAGGGCTCCTCTAATCCACAGCAGGACAATAGTACTATCAGCAGAAACAGCTAAAAGGTCTGGAAGTGACTATGGTAGGCAGAGTAATGGCCCCTCCAAGATGAAGATGCCCATATCCTAATCCCCGAACCCACAAATATGGTATCAATACATGGCAAAAGGGAATTCAGGTTGCAAGTGGAAGTAAGGCTGCTCATCAAATGAACTTCAAACAGGGAGATTATCCTAGATTATCCAGGAGAGCCCAAAGTAACCACAGGTCCTTAAAAGTGGAAAAGGGAAGGGGAAGGCAGTCAGGAAGGTGTGACTATGTTAGAAGGTCAGTGATGGACGGAAGTACTCAACTGGCCATTGCTGGCTTTGAAGATGTTGAAAGGGGGCCATGAGCCAAGGAGTGTAGGCAGCTTCCAGAAAGCGGAAGATGCAAGGAAGAGAATGCAGCCCTGGCACCATCTTGACTTTCACCCAGTGAGACCCTTTTCGGACTTCTAAGCCAGAGAGCTATAATTTAAATTTGTGTTGCTTTAAAGCCACTACATTGGCGGTAATTTGCTCCTGCAGCAACAGAAAATCATGCTCCGTGACTAGCCCTGGGGAGTGGATCATCAGAATGAGTGACACAGCCTTCTTCCTAAGCCTTGCAGTGTTATTTGACTTTTAAAGTCATATATATGACTCTGATACAAATTAAATTTTAATTTTAAAAGAGCTGAAACACAAATTGTCTCTTGCCAGAGCTCATAATCTGATAGAGAAAACAGGGCCCTGGCTACTGCTGAGAGGCAAACACGGGAAGAAAGCACCTCTTTGAGATGGGAGGACATCTGAAAGGAGTAGGCGTTCACCAGGCAAAGGAGAAACAGGCCTGCTGGAGAGGGATCAAAGACCAGGGGGAACATGAAACAGTTCTGAATGATGGCACATCAGTGGGTCTCGCAGAGTCAGCAGGAAAGGCTGGGTGGACAGTTCCCAACACCACAGGTGTGACACCTGCCCCACTGCTGGCTTCTCTGATGGGGTCTGGGGCTTGCTGTGCATATTTAGGGCTGGTATGGACAAGAGAAGACCCCAAACACAACGTTTTTCTGGAACATCAATTGCACCCAACAGTGAAGTGTTTTAAATGCTTTTACACTAAAAACTAGCACAGATGTATTACAGAAGACAAAGCTCATGTGAATTTTTAACATAAAAATTGGTGACTTCTTGCTTGAGTGGCCCACTATAGACACTAAGCTATCTGCTGAACTCTGAGCATCAAGATTCAACCATCTCTATAATTATTACAAGAGTCAGAAGAAAGGTTAAAGCGCCATCGCATGCATCCATCAAAGCACCTGGGGCTTCACACCAGCAACCTCTCAAGGGCTGCCTGCCCTCCCTGTGTTGGGTCCCAACATGAATGGGAAATTTGAGAAGCATCTCATTCTTTTCCGAAGTGGTCTGGGTCCTGCTATTGCTGGGTAACTTAGCTCTGCCTGGGAAACAAACAAAAACTACCACACTGAATGTTTCCTACATATCTTCTCTTGGTCATAAGCCTGTCCATCTTTCTCCCATCCCCCCTCTAAAGATTACCAGGATCACTGATAAAACCCCAGCTCGACCATCAGCACCTCCGACCCCTTACACCACAGGCCTCTGTTAAAGAATACATTGCAGACACCCTTTCCATGGAAGGAAGTCAAGAAATAGGGCACATCTCTTGGGAGAGGGTGTCCCTTGTGTCCACAAACAAGGGTGGAAACTTTTTCTATTGTTGTGGCTGTTTTTGTTATAAAAACAATAATATCCACGTAACAGTGAACTGGGAAAATTTTTTTTTTCTGTAAAGACCCACTACTGACCACAGAAGAGGATTAGAGAGGGGAAAAAAAAAAAAATATATATATATATATATATATCTCAAAGGAAGATCACACAGAAGTAAAAAGCAATTTAATTGGGTTTGGTTTGTTTTTTTGTGTGTAAAACGCATAGACACATTCAAAAAAAGTGAACTCAACTGATTTCAAACAGAGAGGATGAGATTTTCCTAACACCTTAAATATATTACAATTAGTTATGTCATTGACAGAAAGATGGGAGAGGAGATCAGAGAAAAAGATACAATAGGAGAAAAGAAATGGATAGAGGGGGGTATGGGAGAAAAAGGATGGGAAGACAGCAAGACACAGGGACAGACAGACATGAGTAACCACACACAAAAAGAAGGAACAACTAAAGGATTCAGAGAGACACTTCCTAGGCCAAAATAAATGGTACTGCATACGCCAGGGTAGGCTTGGGCTACAGACTTCAAAGTAGTATCACCTTTAACCCTTGCCTTCGAATGGTTACTAATCTGGCTAATCACTGTTCACAGCTCTTTAAGTGCTCATTTAAACATTCTGAGGCTTAGCTCAGGTCAAGGGCCAGAAGTTCCCTTCAGACGAGCCACAGTCAAACAAATCATTTACCTCCAAGTATCTGCTCTACAAAGGGAGTACGTGAAACACTCTTACACAAACCACCGTCTCAGAAAATGTACAAAGCACCAAAGACAGGAAAAAATGCTGTTTGCATTGAAAAGAAATTCCATAGAAAACCTTTTAGTTTTGCATTTAAAAAGCAAAAAAACAAAACACAACAACAACAACCCAGAACTGGTACTTCAGCAGAATGGGTTCCCACCTCAGCATTTTCCAGCATCACTCCCAGCACATTTGACTTTCCACATGTTCGGTTCTGCCTGCCCCACTGGCTTCAAAGGCCTGGGTTGGCTCTAAAACCAAACACTGCAAGCTGAGGGTTAACAGAGAGATTCCAGGGGACTGACTCCCAAGTCAGTCTCAGCCCTGCCTGGACTCTCTATCCATCCTCTCCAATGATTATCTAAAGCAATCCCTTACTTCACTCTAAGGGCTGCAGAAACCTGCTATTTTCACAGCTGATAGAGCCTCCCCCTTTCAGCTCCATCTCTTTTTCCTCCAAGTCAGGTGTCTATGTTTTCCCCTTCCTTACCTGACCAGCCCCCAACGTCCTACCTGGTCTATTTCCCCAACCTCTCCCTTCTGCCCCTAATCTCTCCTTGCTCTTCTCTACCGTGTCTTAGTATCATTGCTCTCAGAGGAAAAGGGGATAGGACGTATATTGAGAACACAAAACCTAGAGTCAATCCACCTGAGTTTCTGCCCAGCTCTGTATCTTGCTAGCTGTTTGACCTTGAACAAACAGCCAAGCCACCCAACCCCTCAAATTCCCCAGTGAGGGGGATGAACCTGGCAACCACAGAGGTCTTGTCCAACTCTCAGGTTCCAAATATTCAAACACCCACCTGTATAACCATAAATGAAGCATTGAATTAAACATACACAGGGAGAGAGAATGAATAGAAATTCCCTTTTCTCAGCATTCTGTCACCCCAGCTAGTGTCCCCAACCAACCCCCCACACTGAGGGGCTGTACCTCATTCTGAGCTGTTCGAGCTCTAAATTACTTAGATACAGCAAAGCCTCCCCCAATCACACTAATCAAGGAACAGATGAATCTGAATATCCAACAGAAGTCTGAGTCCTGGAATGTTTCTTTCATGCCATAGAGCAATACTGTGAATTTAACATCAGCTTAGCAAACAGAAAAGAATCTAGAAATGCCATCGAAAACTGTCTTGTGAATCTAAGAACAGTTATGTGTTGGGAACCCTGGAAAATAATCTCCTCCTAAGTCCTCCACTTTCCCAACAAGGGCAGAGGCCCAGAGAGCAGGAGCCACAAACCCAAAGCCCAGCGCAGATCCATGGCCGGATCAAAGCCAGAGGTCCTGCTTCTGGCCCAGAGGACTTTCACCAAAGCTTTTGAGACCATCCATTTCCTTTTTCAAAGAGACAGATTAAACCCCAAATTACCAGTGAGTTCTCTCTATAACAAATCTATTTCCTAAGTCCAGGGAAGCAGACCAGAGCTAAGTTTGGATGGCCAGATGATTACTAATACTGCCTAACAAGCTTTCTTCCCTGAACCCTGCCCATTCATTCTCTGCAGAGAAAACCCCAGACTCTGCTATCTATATGGAACTCTATTTTGGAGAAGTGGGAAGCGAAGACCCATACAGTTCTTTGTTCTGACACTAAGAAGCATCTGCTTTCCGATAACTCCTACCTCACCTTCCAACATTCCAAGTACCTTCAGAAAAGTTCAGAGAAACTCTCCAACTAGAATAAAAGAAAGCAGGAGGTAACAGGAGGAAAGGTCCAACTGAGGGTGGATGTGTAACAGATGACGATAATACCCTCCCAGCTCTTCACCGTAGGGGTAGAAAGCATCTCTTTTCAGCTGCTAATACCCTGCACCAGAGATAGTCACCAGAGATAGTGCCACTCAGCGCCCTCCAGCAGAGAAATGAGCTCTCTGCAACCCCTGAAGAACTAACCCTTTCTTAACCATCCACTCTAACAGTGCCCAGGACAGAGGTACCAATAAACCAATCCTCCCCAGCCCTCCCCTCCCAAGAGCCTGAAACATCAGAGCTCTGATGGCAAGGAGCTATTTAAGGCAGCATCAAGAGGGTGGGGCAGAAAATTGCTGGCAATATCCTCCTCCTCCACCCCTCCCTCCCTCACAGCCAACAGACACAGACACACAGACATGCACACACATACACACACACACACCCCCTCTGGCTCCATAGACAGCCATTAACCTCACCTATGTCTCTTAAGGTCTGGACATCTGGAGTCCCCAAACGTTCAGCATGTGTTTTCTGTCACTGAGGCTGCTCCACCCCCTTCTCTTCCACCACCACCAAGCCACCTTTCCAATCAAAAACACAAAATTTAATCTAGAGTTCAACAACCAAGGGGCTTGGAGATAGACAAGCCCTCCCTGGCCTTCACTTAGGAAAGAAAAAGGGCACCCGGGGTAGGGGGGGAGGGGTGATGTCAGAGGCCTGATAAGCTAGATAGGCTCCATGCTATCTCTAAATGAACCTCCCTCCTATTGATGGTGAAATCAATTCGGGCAATTTCGGCAGGTCGGCCCTGTGACAAGAGGGGCATCCCAGCGCTCAGTTTACAACAAAAATTCAAAGGCTCAGCCAGAACATGCTGGGAAAATCCAGGGTCTGGATAAAACGAGCTACACTCAATGGGATCCTTTCTGCTTTTATGTAGCAATGTAATAGCGTAATAAATTCTGTCTGCCTGAGGAAAGCATGCACTGGTGAATTTCAAAGCCATTTTAAGACAGCGGATGCACGGAGATGCAGAATTCAACAGCACACTCCCTCGTGGAAAAGAAAAAAAAAACGTAATGATTTCAAGCTTGTTTCCCCCTCTATCTCGAAGGGCGCTAGCGCTTATCAAGGAAGCCACCTCGGAAAGCAGCCAGAGGAGAGCCGGGGATGCCCGGGGAATCCGGAGAAAGGAGTCGCTTTCTGTTCATCTCGGTGAGGAGCTGGCTAGCAAGAAGCTGCCAGTCACTCTGAGGGATGAAGGATGAAGAAGCATGGCCGGATGGGCAGGCACCGGCGTCCCCGGACACACATACACACGCACCCGCTCATTCTGGCGGGTCCTAGGCCAGGCCGATAGTCCTTGCTCTCCGCCCGCCGCCCTCTCCTCCAGAGGGATGCTAATGAATGAACACACCTGAGAAGCCTCCATCCTGCCGCTCGCTCCCTCCTTCTTCCTCTGGCTGCTGCAGAGGAGCCTCTCCTCGGTAGTTTCACTTTACAGCGTAAACCCACTCGGGCTTTGACGTCTCCTCCACCCACCCATACTGCAGCCAGCCTGAAGCAAGCGGACGTTCTCCTCCTTGCAGAGGCCATGATCGCACGTACCCCCACCCACCAAAAAAAAAAAAAAAATCTGGAATATCCCAAACCCCGGCACACTGGGAAACTTTCCCTTAAAAACTGAGGATCCACCAAGCAGGCAGGAAGGAGGGTTCGACCGAGGGGGGCCACGGTTTCCCCCGCGACCACGGGGGATGCTCTGGGGGGAGGGGGTCCCCCAAGTCCTTCCAACAGCTGGCCCTTTAAACGCACCTCCTCCGAGCGTGAGACAAAGGCGCCGCCCGCGGGGGCCGGGCTGGCGCACGCCCCCAGCGCCGGTGCTGGCGATCAAGCAAGCGCTGGCCGAGGGGCGGCTGGCGCGGGCTTACCTTGCGGGTCTCCGGGCTGGCGGGCCGGCAGCGCGCGCCCTGCCCCACTCGCACTACACGCTGCAGTTGGCCCCGCTCTGTTTTTCTGGGACTCAGCGCTGACTTCACCGACCCTCCGCGGCCGGCCAATGGGCTGCGGCGGCCGCCCCCTTATTAGCATGCGTCTGGAACCGTCCACTCCGGCGGCGCCTGGGAGGCGGGCGGTGCTAGGGGGCGGTGCCGGGCTCCGCAGTGACAGGAAGGGGCGTGTGCGCCAATGGGAGGCGATGAAGCGCCCCGCTCCGCCACCGCCCCGCCTCGCTGCATTGTGAGCCGGGCGCGCGGGCCCGCGGATCTCCGGCCGAGAACGTGCGCGCGGTCCCAGTAACCCTTTTTTTGTCCTGGGCAGCCTCGGGCTGGGCCGGAAGGTGGCCCAGCGCACCCTGATTCTTCTGAGGGATCATCCCAGGGGAGCTGGGAAGGAATCTTAGGCATTAAAAAAAAAAAAAGCTAACCTGTCTTGAGTGCATATAACTTAACCCTTGTACCCCAGTTTGCTCATCTTTAAAATGGTCTAATAACCAGTACCTATTTCGTAGGGCACAGAGAAGATGAATATAGTCAACGTATGTAAAGCTCTTCCCTGGTGGCGCTAGTGGTAAAGAATCTGCCTGCCAAGGCAAGAGACAAAAGAGACACAGGTTCAACCCCTGAGTCGGGAAGTTCCCCTGGAGGAACTTCAGTATCGGCAACTCACTCCAGTATTCTTGCCTGGAGAATCCCATGGACAGAGGAACCTGGCGGGCTACACAATCCATTGGGTCGCAAATAGTCGGACAAGACTGAGGCAGTTTAGCACACACACACTCTTTCATGTAAAGCGCTTAGATGGGTGCCTGGCGGTCCGGCCGCGTGTTTCTACTATGAATACACCTGACCGGCCAATATGCTTAATGCTTCCTAGTTTTTCTCTGTTTTGATCCTCCATAGTCTTAGAGGAGAGTCGCTATTACCAACCCATATTTTTCAAGTGAGAAAGCTGAAATGGTTTAAGTGGCTTGGTCAGGGTCACACTAGTGCAATCAGGATTTGAAGCCAGGCTCTGAGACTTCATTCATGTAATATATTATTCAGTGCTTCCACAGGAGATATATGCTAGGCCCTGGGGTTACAGCCGAAAATAAAACAGACAAGCCTCCTCTGCTCATGAAGCTTCCATTTTAGTGAGGAAGACAGGCAAATAAGTGAATAAATAAACAAGATTGGAGGCAGTGCATCAAGCAGCGTGAATAAAACAAAACAGGGTCATAGGCAAGTGGAGAGACAAGGTCTTTGTTAGATGGGTTCAGAGCTAACCTCTGTGATATCCTGACCTCTTCCAAGCCCTCTCAGCGTTACAGAAAGAAAACAGGGAATTCAAAGAGAAACCCTCCTGCCCAAGGTCATTGCCGGCAAGTAACCAGCCTGGAACTGCTCCTGCCACACCTAGCTTCCTGCATCCCTGGGGCATCCTTGAAGGTGGGGCGACCATCCCTTAGGCTAAACACCACTGATTTTTGTCACTGCCCTTGGCAAAAATCTTCAGTCAGAGCATGTTCCCAGTTAGCAGACTGTGTGCACGGGAAGGAAAGACTTTGATGACTGCACAGTCTCATGGGAAACACATCTGCTAAAGTGCTTGGATATTAAGGAACAGTGACAATTGTTTGCTGAGCACCTGCTGTCCTAGGCTGTATAAAGAAAAAAAAAAAAAAATTCGAAGTCTCCTAGCCACCCGGGAGTTTATTCTACAGTTGAATAAACAAGAAACCACTAGAAAACTTATTAATCTAAGGAGCCCCCAGTCCAAACCTCCCCCAGCTTGCACCTCATCCTGTTGTTGTGCAAAGAACTTTAGACTAGAAGTCCAGCTTCCCAGGCTCTGCTATGAACTTCCTCCACGATCGAGACAAGACAGTTCCTCCTGGGCCAGTAAAGTAATGAAGTAGCTAATATGCTTGTCCCTCTGTATCTTCAGGGCATTTGTTCCAGGATCCCTCTCAGATAACCAAAAGCTGCAGATGCCTCAATTCCCTTATCTAAAATGGAGTAATACAAGGAATGTGATTCCCTGGTGGTTCCAGTGGTAAAGAATGCAGGAGATGTCGGTTGGATTCCTGGGTCGGTAAGATCTCTGGAGAAGGAAATGGTAACCCACTCCAGTATTCTTGCCTGGGAAATCCTGTGGACAGAAGAGCCTGGCGGGCCACAGTCCGTGGTGTCACAAAGAGTTGGACAGGACTTAGTGACTAAACAACAGCAACAAACAATACCAGGAATACAGTTGACCCCCCAGATCAGTACATTTCACATCTGAGGATTCGACCAGCTATGAAGCAAATTTCATCACATTTGATTTGGTTGAATCTGCAGGTACAAAATCACTGATACCACATTGCAACCCCAGGAGGAACTGTTACTATTATCTTTAGTTTGTCCACAAAGGAAAAGAATGACAACTGGAGAAACTAAGTTAATTACCTACCCAGCAAATTCAGGGTAACACCACTTAAAATAGCTTAAAAAAAAATATTCAATTTGAGAGGTTTAGTTAAGAAAATTCCAGTACAACCAAATGACAGAATATCACACTGCCATGAAAAATGAAAAAGCATAATGATTCATTAACATACAAAGATGCTCATAATATATCACTGAATAGAAAAGTAAGTTGAAAACTCATTTTGTACTGCAGTCTCACTAGAACTATTTCTTATGGGTTTATGAATATCTTCTCCTCATCTATGTTTTTTCTTAATTTTTTTTCATCATGAACATCTATAAAACTGTTCAATGAAAATAAAACAAAAGAATCTTACAATAAAAGACAAGACTCTATCCATGGAGACTTGATCTCTAGGCAAAGGCTTCCCCTGTCAGTGGGAAACTGCCTGGAGGAATCTTTAATGAGGCCTCAGTCTTTGAGTCATCCCTCAAGCGTTACACTCCTCTGCTAGTTCCAGTATGTAAGTCATTAGTTCAGTTCAGTCGCTCAGTCGTGTCCGACTCTTTGCGACCCCATGAATCGCAGCACGCCAGGCCTCCCTGTTCATCACCATCTCTCGGAGTTCACTCAGACTCACATCCATCGAGTCAG